>VATE01000116.1:22927-39510 GCA_008065195.1 Metschnikowia amazonensis | reverse complement strand
GTCGCACTGGTATGAATATTTTTGAAATATTAGTATGAATATTTTTGTCGCACTAGTATGAATAATTTTGTCGCACTAGTATGAATAATTTTGAAAAACAGTGTACGCGCAAAATTATTCATACCAATATTTCAAAGTATTCAAACCAAATGGCATAATGTTTCACACCAACTTTAATGGAATTCAGTAATCAGAAATTTTATTTAGACAGTTGCTTTTATACACTATTCTTGCAGTATTCCAATGAACGGTCGAAATGGGCAAAACTAAACTAGTTTCCATGTTATGCTGTATATTAAAACTTGTATTTGGTATGAATATTTTTATCGCACTGGTATGAATAATTTTGTCGCATTGGTATGAATAATTTTGAAAAATACTGTATCAAGATTTGAAATTTTAAATTTAGTGCGACAATATTTACCAAGAGGATTGAAGTGGATATTTCTATATTTAAATTTGTTTTAGGGTGGAGATGTACCTCTTGCCTTATAACATCAACGGACGTCCTGTGGAAGGACAAAACAACGGACGTCCTATGGAAGGTCAAATCAACGGACATCCTGTGGAAGGTCTGTATGAGGTTAAAGAAGGATATGGTGGTCGAATACTTCCTCGTTTTCCTCGTCCTACGTCTACATGAAATTGAGATTATGAAGTCATAGTTGGTGTAAACAGTTGAATCCGGTGTATTCTTATTTGACGCATTGCATCTGCTGGTATCATTGTAGAAATAGTCTGAGTCATGATGACCCTGTCTAAAATATCCACGTAAGTCCACGAGCATCTTAAACTTTTCAGATCCATTTAAGACACAATTAATACTTATTGGAGAGAAACCAGTTGATCCATTGTGTAATGCGACCAAAAACTGCTACGAGGGGGAAAGTGAAAACGGATATTGTAGAGGCTAGTATATTATCATAGCAAATAAGATTTCCCCAGTTTACTTGATTCTCTGGTTTGCTGTGCATATTAGCCCATTTTCAGAATTATGGGTATTGATCGCCTATTCCTGCTCTGAATAGTAGTGGGAAAGGATTATAAAGGAGGTAGATGGAGCAAAAAACCAACAAGAAACTTGAACCTTTGAAGTGTTTAATTAATATCAGCTGGTGATACTGTGCTAAAACTATTATGCATACAGTGTGATTGAACATGTATGAATATAAAGGTCTAATATAGTGTCTTATTCAAAGCAGTGCGAAAGATATTCAAGCGATATTTCGAAATTTTCGTACCATCTCGCACAATCTTTCAAAGCAAATTAAACTAGTGCGACAATATTTAAAAGATTGAGATTATTAAACTAGTGCGACAACATTTCCAAGATTGAAATATTAAACTAGTGCGACATATTTCCAAGATTTGAAAATATTCATACCAAATATAACTTTTAATTTACAGCATAACATGGAAATTACTTTAGTTTTTCCATTTGGCGATTAATTGGAAGACTCTAAGAAAAGTATATAAGCAACCATCGAAATATAAATTTTCTGATTACTGAAATTTATTAAAAGTTGGTGTGAAACATTTCCTTTTGGTATGACTAATTTTTTCGCACTGATTTGAATAATTTTGAAAAAGACTGTACCAAGATTTGAAATTATTAAACTAGTGCGACAATTATTACAAAATTATTCATACCAAGTACAAGTTTTAATAGTAGCAAAACATGGAGATTACTTTAGTTTTGCCCGTTTCGACCGCTTAATGGAAGATTCCAAGAATAGAATATAATAGCAATCAGCAGGATATAAAATATCTGATAACTGAAACTATTAAAAGTGTGTGAAACATGCCATTTGGTAAAATAATTTGAAATATTGGTATGAATAAGAAATATTGGTATGAATAAGAAATATTGGTATGAATAAGAAATATTGGTATGAATATTTTTGTCGCACTGGTATGAATAATTTTGAAAAGACTGTACCAAGATTTCAAAATTATTAAATTAGTGCGACAATTATTCAACCAAATGGCAATGTTTCACACCAAATTTTAGTAGCATTCAATATTTAAAATATCTATCTGGACGATTGCTTTATCTATTCTTGGGGTCTTCCAATAAACGGTCGAAAGGAGAAAAGTAAAGTAGTTTCATGTTTTCCTGTATATTGAATTGTATTTGGTTTGAATATTTGAATTGGTTTGAATATTTGAATTGGTTTTAATATTTGGATTGGTTTGAATATTTGGATTGGATTGAATATTTGAATTGGTTTGAATATTTGAAATATTGGCGTGAATATTTTGTCGCACAGGTACAGTATTTTTCAAAATTATTCATACCAGTGCTACAAAATTATTCATACCAATATTTCAAAAATATTCATACCAGTGCGACAGAATTATTCATACCATATTACAAAATTATTCATACCAAGTACAAGTTTTAATATACACCATAACATGGAAAGTACTTTAGTTTTGTCCGTTTCGATAACTGATTAAGAGATTCCAAGAATAGCATATAAGAGTAGTTTTCCAGATATAACATTTCTGATTATTAATTCTATTAAAAGTTGGTGTGAAACATTATGCCATTTGGTATGAATAATTTTGTCGCACTAGTATGAATAATTTTGAAGTATTGGTATGAATAATTTTGTCGCACTGGTATAATTTTGAAAGAGACTGTATTTCAAAATTATTCATACCAGTGCGACAATTTATTCATACCAAATACAAGTTTTAATAGCATAACATGCGCTACCATAGTTTTATCCGTTCGCCCGTTGGTTGGATGACTCCAATATTGTATATAAAAGTAATCAGATATTTTATATCTGATTACTGAAAACTATTGAAAGTTGGTGTGAAACATACCATTTGGTATGAAACAGTCTTTCAAAATTATTCATACCAGTGCGGCAAAACTATTCATACCAATATTTCAAAATTATTCAAACCAAATAAAAGTTTTAATTTACAGGAAACCTAGAAACTACTTTAGTTTTTTCCGTTTCACCCTTAATTTGAAAACCCCTAAAAATAAATGCACGAGGCAATATTTAGATTTCAGATTTCAGAGTATTGAATTCTATTAAAAGTTGGTGTGAATTAATATGCCATTTCGATGAATAATTTTGTCGCACTGAATACTTTTGAAATATTGGTATAAATAATTTTGAAATATTGGTATCAATAATTTTGAAATATTGGTATGAATAATTTTGAAATATAAGTTTTATTATACACCATAACATGTAAACTACTTTAGTTTTGTTTGTTTTGACCGTGGTTTGGAAGACTCCAAGAAGATTATATGTAAGCAATCATCCAAAAATAAATTTTCTGATTACTGAAATCTATTAAAAGTTGGTGTGGAACATTATGCCATTTGGTATGAATAATTTTGTCGCACTGGTATGAAAATTTTTGAAATATTGGAATGAATATTTTTGTCGCACTGTTATGAATAATTTTGAAAGAGACTATTAATATTTTTCAAATACACTGTTCAAAATTTTCTTACTACTTCGCATAATTTTCAAACCAAATGGCATGATGTCAAGTTCTATCAGAAATTTATCAGATTTATCAGATTTATCAGATTTATCAGATTTATCAGATTTATCAGATTTATCAGAAATTTATCACAATTGAAAAATTTAAACCAGAAGAATTGTCTCATGTACTATATTAGGAGTCAGAGTCGAAACAAATCAACTAGCTTCCATACAACAACTTGTATTTGGTTTAAAGAATCAAGGGGTACAAAATATTAGTTATTGTTTTGAATAATTTTCTAGCACTGGTTTGAATAGTCTTGAAAATCACTACAGTATTTTTCAAAAATATTCATACCAGTGCGACAAAATATTCATCAAAATTATTCATACCAGTGCGAAATTATTCATACCAAATACAAGTTCTTATACACAAGATAACATGATAACTACTTTAGTTTTGTCGCTTTTGAAGCTTGATTCAAAGATTCCAAGCATATTATGAATGATCAATCGTCCCGATATAAAATTTCTGATTACTGAATTTTATTAAAAGTTGGTGTGAAACATTATTTGGTATGAAAAATTGTCGCACTGGTATGAAAAATTTTGAAATAAGGTATGAATAATTTTCTCGCACTGCTTTGAATAGTCTTGAAAATCACTATACAGTGCGATAAAATTACTAAACTTGTGCGACAAAATTAATCATACTTTATTAAACTAGTGCGACAAAATTAATCATACTTTCAAAAGTATTAACTAGTGCGACAAAATTCTTCATACCAATATTTCCAAATTATTCAAACCAAATACAACTTCTTATACACAAGATAATATAGAAACTACTTTAGTTTTGTCGCTTTTGAAGCTTGATTGAAAGACTCGAAGAATATTATGAATGAGCAATCGTCCAGATATAAAATTTCTGATTACTGAATTGTATTAAAAGTTGGTGTGACACATTATGCTATTTGATATGAATAATTGTCGCACTGATATGAGTAATATTGAAAATACTGTATGAATAATATTGAAATACTGTATGAATAATATTGAAATACTGTATGAATAATATTGAAATACTGTATGAGTAATATTGAAAATACTGTATGAATAATATTGAAAATACTGTATTTCAAAATTATTTAACTAGTGCGACAAATTATTCATACCAAATGGCACAAAGGTTCACACCAACTTTAATAGATGTCAGTAATCAGCTATTTTATACTGGACGATTGCTCTTATATACTATTCTTGGTGTCTTCTCATCAATTGTCGAAACGGACAAAACTATAGTAATTTTCATGTTATGCTGTGTATTAAAATTTGTATTTGGTTTGAATATTTGAATTTGTTTGAATATTTGAATTGGGTTGAATATTTGAATTGGGTTGAATATTTGAATTGGTTTGAATATTTGAATTGGTTTGAATATTTTGAACACTGTATCAGTGCGACAAAATATTCATACCAATTCTCAAAAAGTTTCGTTCCACTTCGCACAATCTTTCAAACCAAATCACAATGTGTCACACCAACTGTTTTAGATTTCAATATTTGAAATCTTAATCTAGAGGTTGCCTCATATATAAATCTAGGGGTTAAGGGTCAAAAGGGCCGAAAGTGAACTCTTCCATTATCTTGTATATACAATCTTATATGGATTGATAATTTGAATTGGTTTGATAATTGAATTGGTTTGATAATTTGAATTGGTTTGATAATTTGAATTGGTTTGATAATTGAATTGGTTTGATAATTTGGATTGGTTTGATAATTTGAATTGGTTTGATATTTTGAATTGGTTTGATAATTTGAATTGGTTTGATAATTTCCAAAAATACTGTATGACCGCTACTTCTTCGCATATGTTAGGAGTGTGGCTGCACTTAGCGTTGTTCTAGTGGCCTCCAAACACGCAGTGGCCAGCGCCTCATCAGCAAAATCAATAAATGCCAAGTTTTTAAACGGCAACGGGCGGATCTTGATGAACCCCTCAAAGCCTCCAAATATCCGGTCCAAACCCCCCTCGCTAAAGAGCGTTTCCGGCACATTCTGATACAACAATACAGAGTTTGGCGGAAGAGCGGTCCAGGCACGCACCTGGGCCTTGGTAAAAGGGAGTTTCACTTCGGCCGCCAGTTTCAGCCGTGCTAGCGCCATCTTCTCCGCTTTGGCCTTTTTCCTCTGGTCAATACCGGCCATATCACCCACCCGGCGGCGGTGCTCATCGGAATCGTCACGAGCCCTAGAGATGTGGATGGGTTTTTTGAACATGGGCCTATTCTGGAGCTTCGCTAGTGCCCGGACACATGACAGGCCGGATTCATAGGTGACAAACGCCTGACCCTTCATTTGCCGCGCTGGCGACACGGAGATATCAATAACATTGCCGTATCGGGAAAAGAGCGTATGGAGCACATATCGGAGCTTGGAGGGGTTGATGCGCTCGTTGATGTTGTTGATGTAGAGCGTAGTTTCGGACGCCATGAAGAGGAGTATGGAGTTGAAGCTGAGATTTGCGCCTGCAGATCAAAAGATCGGTACACCAAGTATTCAAACACCAGTGCACCAGGACTTAAAGATTTACACCTCATATGAAACACCAGTGCACCAGGCCTTAGAGATTTCTACACCAAACATCATACACCAGTGCACCAGGCCTTAAAGATTTACACCACACATCAAACACCAGTGCACCAGGCCTTAAAGATTTACACCAAACAGTGCACCAAAAGTACAGTGTTTCAAAGTGGAGTGTTTCCAACTACAGTGATTTAAAATACCGTGTTTCAAAGTACAGTGTTTTTTGAATTTATTCATACCAGTGTGATAAATCATACAAATATTGTAAACGTATTAAACTAGTGTGATAAACCATACAAATATTGTAAAATTATTAAACTAGGCGACAAATTTATCAATATTTCAAAATTATTAAACTAGGCGACAATTCATATCAATTTCAAAATTATTAAACTAGTGCGACAATCCAATTCTCAAAGTTTCACCACTTCGCACAATCTTTCAAACCAAATGACAAAATGTGTCACACTAACTGTTTTAGAATTCAATATTTGAAATCTTATTCTAGAGGATTGCCTCATACTTCCTCATTTGGGACTCTTCCAATCAGTGTCAAAAAGGCCAAAACTGATTTAGTTCCATGATATCTTGTATATAAGAACTATTTGGTTTGAATAATTTTGTCGCACTAGTTTGAAAAGGTTTGAAAAACACTGTATTTCAAAAGTTTCGTACCACACAATCTTCAAACAATGAGATAAAGTTACACACCAACTTTTAATAGATTTCAGTAATCAGAAACTTAACTTTTAATAGATTTCAGTAATCCGAATTTTTGACGATTGCTTATATTTAGTATTTTTGAAGTTTACAATCAATAGTCAAATCGGACAAAACTAGAGTAGTTTCCATGTTATCCTGTAAATTGTATTTGGTATGAAGTCTTGAAAAATTGGTATGAATACAGTGTTTTCAAATTCAACCAAGAAATATTCAATCAGTGCGACAAAAATCAAACCAATATTTCAAAATTAAACTAGTGCGACAATTCATATCTTCAAAATTAAACTAGTGCGACAAATTGAAACCATTCCAAAAGTTTTCTACCACGCACAATCTTCAAACAATGAAATATAATTTCACACCAACTTCATAAAATTCAATACTCAGAAATTTAAATCTGAACATTTGTCTCAACTACATTTCGGAATCAAGGACCAAACGAATGAATTAGTTTCTTGTCCTATATACTACTGTCAGATCCACCTTGGGTATTACACTACCCAATGGTCCAAATTATAGCTACGCTGTACGATTAGTGGAGGAATCACGGTAGACCCTGTCTAATACGATCAGAACACATGATCTCCTTATATATAGTCGCCTCGACCAGATAGGCTCACTACAGCCAGCATCATAACAAGCAGCCAGCATCATAACAAACAGCCAGCATCATAACAAACAGCCAGCATTAGGGCTGGCTCGCCCTTGGACTATATAATTACCTAGATTCCCACTTATTAGGAATCCATCAACGAATATGATAGGTAAACAAACGTACTAAAGAATCTAACAACTACGCTTGTATTTGGTTTGAAAATATTCAAGGGATACGAAATTAGTTATTGGTGTAATTATTTTGTCGCACTGGTTCAGTAATTTTGCAGCACTGTTTGAATAATTTTGCAATATTGGTGTGAATTTTTTGTGGCACTGGTTGTAATTTTGTCGCACTAGTTTGATAATCTTGAAAACACTGTAAAAAGCAAAATGCCCGAGAATTCAAAGTTTTGACTCCTACACATCTTTGACCAATTCTTAATATTTCACCAATTCTTAATATTTCACCAATTCTTAATATTTCACCAATTCTTAATATTTCACCAATTCTTAATATTTCACCAATTCTTAATATTTCACCAATTGTTAACATTTCACATCAACTTTCACAGAATTCATATTCTGTATTCTAATCTGTACTTGCTCAATGTACTACTGGAATTTCTATTCAAGTTCCTTGATATCCTATACATCAATCTATTTGGGATGTATTTTTAATCATGTATAATTTTCAATGGTTTGAACCATTCTGTTTTCTTGGTAAATATTTGCGCACTGCTTTGAACCCAGATTCAGTGTTTTTGAAAACTATTCAAAGCAGTGCAAAAAACATATTCAAACCAAGATTTCAAAAGTTTAGTAGCACTTTACACAATCTTTACTTTAGTTATATTCTGGAATCTGAAGTCTGAGAATGCCTCAAGTACATAGATGTCCAATCAATAGAACTATAGTTTCCATGATGTCCGGCATATAAGAATTGTATTTCTAGCAGCGCGCAAAATCATTAGCGCAATATTAGAGCGCAATATTAGAGCGCAAAATCATCAGCGGTATTAGACCGCAATACAGTCTTTTTCAAAATTATTCATACTAGTGCGACATAATTATTCATACCAATATTTCAAAATTATTCATACTAGTGCGACATAATTATTCATACCAATATTTCAAAATGTTTCATACCAAATACAACTTTTAATTTACAGCATAACATGGAAATTAGTTTTGTTTTGCCCATTTCGACCGCTGATTGGAAGAATCTAGGAATAGTATATACAAGCAAAATATCTGATTACTGAATTCTATGAAAAGTTGGGTGAAATATTATACCATTTGGTTTGAATAATTTTCTCGCATTAGTTTGAGTAATTTTGAAATATTGGTTTGAATATTTTTTTCGCACTGGTGTGAATAATTTTGAAAAATACTGTATTAGAGCGCAATATTAGAGCGCAATATTAGAGCGCAATATTAGAGCGCAATATTAGAGCGCAATATTAGAGCGCAAAACTATCAGCGCAAAACTATCAGCGCAAAACTAGCGCAATATTATTAAGCAGCGCGAAATTGGTCGAACGAAGAAAAAGGTTTGAAAGTTTCGTATTTACACATCTTTCAACCAAAAATCATAATGTTTCACCCCTATTTTTATTAGAGTTGATTATTCAGATTCTTGAATCTGGAAGATTGCCTCAGTCATAAACGAGTCATCCAATCAAGGGTCAAAGCGACAAAACTTAGAAGTTTCATGTTATCTCGTATAAACATTTGTATTTGGTTTGAACAATTGTAGTTGAAAATTGTGGTTGAATACAGTATTTTTCAAATTATTTAGACCAGCGCGCAAAATTATTGCAACCAATCTTTCAATATTCACACCAAATACGTTTTATTCAACCAAATAGAAAATGTTTCTCCCAATTTAATTCAAATTATATTCTGAAATCTTCATTTGGAGAATTGCTAATTTTTCTATTGATCTTCTCATCAACGGGAAACGGACAAAACTAAAGTAGTTTTCATGATATGCTGTATTTTAAAGTTGTATTTGGTATGATATTTGAAATATTGGTATGAATAATTATTGGTATGAATAATTTGGAAAAATACTGTATTCAACGACAAATACAGTGTTTTTCAAAATTATTCGTACCAGTGCGACAAAATAATTCATAGCAATATTTCAAATTATTCAAACAATATTTCAAATTATTCAAACAATATTTCAAATTATTCAACAATATTTCAAATTATTCAAACAATATTTCAAATTATTCAACAATATTTCAAATTATTCAAACAATATTTCAAATTATTCATACCATGTACAAGTTGTAGTATACAGCATGGAAACTTGTTAAGAGGATACTTCCGTGTCCGCGTCAAACATCCGTACCTCCGGTAAGCGATTGGTTAACCAAGGTATTGGATCTTATAGTCTCGTCAAGGTAGATGAATATCTCCTTGTTAGTGTTAAGTTAAGGAGACTAGTTCTTAGATAGCTACTCTAGAGGCACTTCTGGTGGGTCTGGTTATGGGAGACATTGATATGTCATCCCAGTTAGATAAACTTGATTAACTCTTATAAAAGTGGGCAGTGGCCCCTCCTTATATATTGGAGAGAAGCTTCACCCTATTTGCCATAGAAATGGCAGGTGCGTGCAAATAGCCATAAAGATTGCTATATCAGGAAGTCAAAGGCTCAGTTGTAAACAACTGGATAGTAGAGGTGCATAAATCACGCAACCTCAGACTTTGAGTTTCAACAAAACTACTTTAGTTTTTCCGTTTCAACCGTTAATTAGAAGAATCCAAGAATAGAATGTAGCAATTAGGAAAATATAAAATATCTGATTACTGAAAACTATTAAAAGTGGTGTAAACATTGCCATTTGGTATGAATAATTTGAAATTGGATGAATAATTTGGATGAATAATTTGGATGAAAATTTGAAATTGATGAATAATTTGAAATTGATGAATAATTTGAAATTGATGAATAATTTGAAATTGATGAATAATTTTGTCGCACTAGTATAAATGATTTGAAAAAGACTGTACCAAAATTTCAAATTATTCAAACCAAATACAGTATTTTTCAAAATTATTCATAGTAATATTTCAAAATTATTCATACCAAATGGAAATTGTTTCCTACCAACCGTTAATAGAATTCAGTAATCAGAAAATTTATATTTGGAAGATTGCTTTTATATACCATTCCTAGAGTCTTCCAATTAACGTCTAAACGGACAAAACTAAAGTAGTTTCCATGTTATGCAGTATATTAAAACTTGTACTTGGTATGAATAATGAAATTGGATGAATAATGAAATTGGATGAATGAAATTGGATGAATACTTTTACCGCACTGAATAATTTTGTCGCACTAGTATGATTGATTTTGAAAAAGACTGTACCAATATTTCAAATTATTCAAACCAAATACAAATTTTAATATACATAGCATGGAAACTCGTTTTTTCCGTTTCGACCATTGGAATATTCCAAGAATGTTGTATAAGAGCAATCGTCCAGATTTCAAAAACTATTAAAAGTTGGTAAACATTGCCATTTGGTTTGGTTAATGAAATTAGATGAAAATTAGTTGAAAATTAGATGAAAATTAGATGAAAATTAGATGAAAATTAGATGAAAATTAGATGAATGAAATTAGATGAATTAAACTCTTACAACATTTTTTATTACATTTCGCGCTGGTTTAATTAAAACTTTATTTTCGCACTTTAAATCTACTTTCACCTATCCTTAGTATCTACAATACTACACTTTAATTGTGGGCAACCAATGTACCTGTTACTATATTTATTTTGAATTCTTTATGGACATCAATGACTTTGGAGCCAAAGGTGATGTTGGTGATTGATTTATATCACGAGTCTTTCGGTGATCAGTCTTTCTGTCTCAGCTCGTTCAGTCTCAGCTCTTTCAGTCTTTGTCAGTGTCATCTTTCTGTCTGCTCTATCATACATGCGCTTGCGATGGCTTGGCCTCGCTCGCATATCCCGTACTATGTGCCATGTCATCCGCATTTGGAGGAACCCAGCCCGATGTCTTCCAGGGCTTGATGTCAGTGGCATACAACTCGTCCACTTCCTCCAACGAAAGACCCTTGGTCTCGCGCACAAAGAAGTACACGTAGAAGAACGAGAAAATCAAGCATCCCGTAAACACAAAGCCGTAGTAAAAGTGAATGGCGCTCGTGATGAACGGCGTAAAGAACGAAATCAAAAATCCCCACATCCAGTTGGCAGCCGTGGCCACAGCCATGGATTTGGACCGGATGCGCAACGGGTACGTCTCAGAAACAATGCAATAAACTCCACCAGCCCACGTGGACGCAAAGAAGAAAATAAACAAGCACGTGATGAAAATCATGGCATTGCCCGTGGGTTTTCTAGTATTGGAGAGATCGTTGGAGTAGCCATCAATGTACAAGTTCACGGATCCGAGGATGGAGTAGATCAAAAAACACACACTCATACACGCAGACCCGGTCAATAAACACAAGCGCCGGCCCATGCGCTCAATGGCAAAGATGCCCACGAACGTGGATGCAAAATTGACCACTCCCAATACGATCGATGTTTGGAACGAGTCCAGCAACCCCACAGCCTTGAAGATGGTGGTGCCGTAATAGAAAAAGTAGTTGTTACCGGTCAACTGCTGGAGCGACTGAAGCACTATACCCAATATCACACGCTGGAACATCTTGGGTTTTCCTGTAATCAACTCTTTCCAACCAGCACTTCCAGCCAAGGCCTCGCGGTCAATACCTGCCTGGATGAGCTCCACCTCTGCGTAGACGGCCGGATCCTCCACCGAAACCTTATTGGACTTGGCAATGGAAGCCTTGGCCTGGTCAAACTTCTGTTTCTCGATCAAGTAGCGTGGCGACTCGGGCATAAACACCATTCCGGCAATCAAGAGGCCTGCCCATGCAAAACACAAGCCCAAGGGAATACGCCACTGGCGGGAGTCGGAATAGGTCTTGGTACCATAAGTGGTACAGTAACCCAAAAAGATTCCAAGGGTCACGTTCAACTGGAAGCAGCACACAAGCGTACCCCTCAAGTGTTTGGGAGCAGACTCTCCAATAAAGAGAGGGCTAAGAACCGACACTGTACCCACGCCCAAACCAGTAATCAACCGCCCAATAAAGTACTGGTACCATTTGTCAATGGAAGAAATCTGGATCACTATTCCAACCACATAGATAACCATGGCTATCATGATACCTACCCGCCGGCCCCATACGTCTCCAGTTTTAGCAAGAAAGATGCCGCCCACAGCGCAGCCGATATTGAAGATGGACACCAACAAACCTGTTCTTGTTTCCGACAAGTAGTAGTCGCCCAGACGGTGGCGTTGGCCGAAGCGCTGTAAAAAATCTTCCATATTGACAAAGCCCGAAATGGTACCGGTATCGAAGCCAAACACAAAGCCGCCAAAGGCAATCAATATACAAAGGCCGCAAATGAAGATGTACTCCAGCGACTTTTTCTGGCGGAATTGGACGCCTTCGTCTTCAGCGGCCTTGTCCTTCAAGGAGACGGCATCATCCGAGGCGGTGGCAGTACGCGAGGTCAATTCGTTTTCCAGCATGGTGAAGGAAGAAGAAAAAGTAGTAGTATTGGGAGGGCGCGTGCGGAGGGCGGGCGAGGGACGCCTTTTAAGGGGACTGAGAGCTACTTTGCTCTCCGGAGCAATGGTAGAGCCATGGGTCCGAACGCTGCGGCTCCTGCATGCGCGCCGCGGCTAATGGGGCAGATAGTTATTCCGCGATGTGGAGGCGGCGTGAAGGGCCCGGAGCCTGCCCGGGCTGGGAGGATGCGTGCACGCGCAGATTTTGAAAGGTGCCTGACACTGGGCCGAAGAAGCCGGCGTTTTGTGACGCCGGATGTACGGTGGTTGTCATACATATTGCCCGATTGGGATGACATTCCTGAGATTGCTTTCGCGCAAGCTTGAGGGAGTGATGTCATGGCGCGCCAATCATCTCTAGTGTGCGTAGCGTAATAGGCACTCAGCGCTCGCTTGCAAGAAGGTTTTTCCGATCGGGGGGGCGGGTCGTGCAGATACCAGTGCGCATCTCATGCACTACATCCTCACCTCATCCTCATCATGCACCTTTATGTCATTCATCAGCAAGCGCATGCAACTCAATGTACGATCTGCTCTGCATATCTAACTAATGTCTACTTCAAGAGGTCTCCGCCATTGAGCACAAATCCGTCGATCGCGGCCATAGCAGCATATAAGCGGTTTTCCGCCTCCGAAAATACAATCGACTTTTCATGGTAAAACACCTCATCAGCAACCTCCTCGGAGTGTCTTGGCAAGCAATGCATAAACTTCCAATCACTACTAACTTGTCCCTGTGAGAGCATATCCAAGGTGATCTGATATCCCGCAAATTGCTTCAATTTCTTGGCCTTTTCATCTTCCTGCCCCATGGAAATCCATGTATCGGTCACAATAACATTGGCATTGGTGAGGGCCTCTAGTGGGTCGTGCACCACGTCAAAAAGCAATTGAGGATCTTCCTGTGCAAGACCCTGCGCCGTCTGTTTAACCACAGGATCAAGCTCTACTCCCAGAGGAATCAGAATTGAAACGGATATACCGGCCTTAAGAGCCGCTACCGCCAAGTCATTGATCACGTTATTGGCATCGCCGATCCACGCTAACTTGAGCCCTTGCGTGCGACCAAACGCCTCCTTAATACTCATGATATCCGTGATGGCCTGGAGTGGATGGTACTTGTCACAAAGCGAGTTGATGATGGGCACCGACGAGTGTTTGCAAAGATCCAAGATTTCCTGGTGTTTATTGACACGAGCAAAGATACATGAGGTCATGGACAGAACCACACGTGTGGTGTCATACATGGACTCGTTAACACCCAATTGGATATCGTCTTTTCCCAAAAACATGGGGTGGGCGCCAAAGTGGGCGGCTGCACCTTCAGACGAAATGCGCGTGCGGGTAGATCTCTTGGAAAATAGAAGCGCCACCAGTTTGCCTAGCAACTTTTGGTGGTTCTGCTGGATGGTGTGCAGGACGTTGGACTTGACGATATTCTTATAGTGCATGGCCTTGGCCACGAGGGCATTGAACTCGGCGTTAGAGAGCTGCGAGATGCTAACCAAGTGACGAGGGGCTGAGGTCATGGATGTGGAGAAGGTTCGGGAGAACATGGGTGGTTTCTAAAAAGGGCAGTTGGTGACTAAGCGCGGTGTGACATCTGGGGCGCGCACGCCGCGCTATGATTGGTCAGTACATGAGTCATCTGAGGTAGAATAGATTATAGACTGGAGCTAGCCGAGTTAGATACATGATATTCTGGAGCTAGCCGAGTTAAATACATGATATTCTGGAGACAGCCGAGTTAGATACATGATATTCTGGAGACAGCCGAGTTAGCTACATGATATTCTGGAGACAGCCGAGTTAGATACATGATATTCTGGAGACAGCCGAGTTAGATACATGATATTCTGGAGACAGCCGAGTTAGATACATGATATTCTGGAGACAGCCGAGTTAGATACATGATATTAGACTGGAACAGCGGAGCTAGACCGAGCTAGACCTATTATAGACCGAGCTAGAGATCCATCCTAATAACTGTGTCAGAGATCCATCCTAATAGCTGAGATTTGTTCTAGTAGACCTGTAGGATCAGTCCAACTCGATACTGGTAAAGTCCCGGAGTTAGCACACAATAGTGGTACTTGTGTACTAGAATACCTGTACAATGCCTGTACAATACCTGTACAATGCCAGTACAATGCCAGTCCATGAATGCTACTCAAAATGGATAATGAATGATCCTGTAGACGGACTGCTGACTAATAGGACTTGTTCTTACTCCATGGAATTGGATTTGATTATTTTGGAGTGATCTGAATAATCACGTGACTGTCACATACATATTATTTTTTAATCAACGTTCCAGACACCACAAAATAGTCAGTGCTTTATTACACCGGTACACCATGCATCGTAGTACCAGTCATTGATAGTAACCAGTACACCATTACTAATGTACAGTACTTTCAAAAGCGCGCATGTCAAATCAAAAAATCATTTTTTCAAAGTAGTCTTTCAAAATTATTGAAACCCTTCATACAGTCTTTCAAAATTATTGAAACCCCTTCATACAGTCTTTCAAAATTATTGAAACCCCTTCATACTAGTGCGACAAAATTATTCATACTAGTGCGACAAAATTATTCATACCAATACTGCAAAATTATTCATACCAATACTGCAAAATTATTCATACCAGTGCGACAAAATTATTATACCAATACTGCAAAATTATTCATACCAAGTACAAGTTTTAATATACAGCATAACATGGAAACTACTTTAGTTTTGTCCGTTTAGCCGTTAATTGAAAAACTCTAGGAATGGTATATAAGAGCAATTTTCCAAATATAAATTTTCTGATTACTGAATTCTATTAAAAGTTGGTAGGAAACATTTCCATTTGGTATGAATAATTTTGAAAATAACTGTATATATGTGTATATAATGTGTAGTGTTTATAATATCAAATTATTTCGCATCTTCGCACAATCTTTCAAACTAATGACATAATGTTCACTTACTTCAAAATTCATATTTTGAAATTTAAATATGGACGAGCCCTTATGTATTATTTTGAAGTCTTCAAACAAGGATAAAACTGAACTTTTTCTATATACAATACTTTGTATTTTGATACGAAGGCTTTGAATTATTAATTTCATTGTGTGGTTTCAACCGTTTTGCGCGCTACAGTTTTTCAAAATTATTCATACCAATTTTTCAAATTATTCAAACCAATATTTCAAAATTCTTCATACCAGAGCGACAAAATTATTAATATTTCAAAATTATTCATACCAAGTATAAGTTTAATATACAGCATAACATGGAAACTACTTTTTTGTCCGTTTCAACCGTTAATTAGAAGACTCCAAGAAAAGAATGTATCAGTTATCAGCAAGATTTAAAATATCTCATTACTGAAAACTATCAAAAGTTGGTGTGAAAAAATATGCCACTTGGTTTGAATAATTTTGAATTATTGGTATGAATAATTTTGCGCGCTGGTAATAATTTTGCAAAAGACTAATTTTGAAAAAGACTGTATTTCAAAATTATTCATACTAGTGCGACAAAATATTCATACTAATGCAACAAAATTTTTCATACCAATATTTCAAAATTATTCAA
>VATE01000116.1:8855-19139 GCA_008065195.1 Metschnikowia amazonensis | reverse complement strand
TTATCAATTACAAGTTTTAATTTAAAGCATCACATGAAAACCACTTCAGTTTTGTCCGTTACGACCGTTGATTGGAAGAGTCCAAGAAGCATGTATATTAGCAATCATCCAAATATAAATTTTCTGATTCCTGAAAATTATTAACAGTTGGTGTGAACATTATGCCATTTGGTATGAATAATTTCGTCGCACTAGTATGAATAATTTGAAATATTGGTATGAATAATTTTGTCGCACTGGTATGAATAATTTTGAAAAAGACTGTACAGCATAACATGGAAATTAGTTTTGTTTTACCCATTTCGGCCGCTGATTAGAGGACTCTAGGCATAGAATGTAATAACAATCAGCAAGATATATATTTTCTGATTACTGAATTCTATGAAAAGTTGGGTGAAACATTATGCCATTTGGTTTGAATAATTTTGTCGCACTAGTTTGAATCATTTTGAAACATTGGTATGAATATTTTTTTCGCACTGGTACGAATAATTTTGAAAAAGACTGTATATCATACATGGACACTACTTTCGTTTTGCCCGTTTCGACCGTTGATTGAAAGACTGCAAGAATAGTATATACAAGAAATCGGCCAGATATAAATTATCTAATTACTGAATTCTATTAAAGTTGGGGGAAACATTATGCCATTTGGTTTGAATAATTTTGAAATAGGTATGAATATTACAGTATTTTTCAAAATTATTCATACCAGTGCGACAAAATTATTCATACCAATATTACAAAAATATTCATACCAAGTACAAGTTTTAATATACAGCATAACATGGAAACTACTTTAATTTTGTCAGTTTAGCCGTTAATTAGAAGACTCTAGGAATGTTATATAAGAGCAATCGTCCAAATATAAATTTGCTGATTACTGATTTCTATTAAAAGTTGGTAGGAAACATTTTCCATTTGGTATGAATAATTTTGTCGCACTGGTATGAATAATTTTGAAATATTAGTATGAATAATTTTGTCGCACTGGTATGAATAATTGGTATGAATAATTTTGAAAAATACTGTATTGCGCGCTGGTATGAAGAAAACAGAGTACTTTGAAAACTGTAAGAGGATGTACGGTATTTTTCAAAATTACTCATACTAATATTCAAACCAGTGCGACAAAATATTCAAACCAATACTTCAAAATATTCAAACCAATACTTCAAAATATTCAAACCAATACTTCAAAATATTCAAACCAATACTTCAAAATATTCAAACCAATACTTCAAAATATTCAAACCAATATTTTAAATTATTCAAACAAATAAAAGATTGTATATGCAAGATATCATGGATACTGGTTCAGTTTTGCCCCTTTATCCTTTAATTCCTAGATATATATGAAGCAATCCTCTAGATTAAGATTTCAAATATTGAATTCTAAAACAGTTGGTGTGTCACATTTCGTCATTTGGTTAAAAGATTGTGCAGTGTGGTACGAAACTTTTCGAGATTGGTATGAATAATTTTAAAATACTGTACAGTATTTTACTTTGTGTAAGTCATCTACTCAACTCTGCCATGCATGCTTATCCAAGATCCATTAGATGCTGATATCGAGCCTTAATATTATACCCAACTCATTGGAAACAAGCGCAAATCGGCCTATTAACCAATCCTAAACGAACAATGAATACTGCATGAGACTTTATTAAAGATGTAGAATGTACTCTTATTATAACTAATGTTATAGTATAATTATTATAAGAATTCCAATGTTAGTATTACTTATGGTTGGTATACATATTATGAGAAGTTGGAAAGAACTAACAGTACTAGACTAACAGTACTACACTAACAGTACTAACAGTACTACACTAACAGTACTAACAGTACTAACACTAACAGTACTAACAGTACTACACTAACAGTTTTAAGATATGGAAACTTGTTGCAAAAGTCCAAACCTCTAATTCTCAAACTCCACCTTACCACATTCCTGAGAACTAATTTTACAGGAAAGAGTTACCACTCAGCATCTGAACTCTTCCATCCTCAGACATAAACACATTGATCCTGTTGATTTTTAATAAATTTCAATTGTTGATCAAAATCAAAAATAAATTGTTGTTGATTTTTAATAAATTTCATTTGTTGATCAAAATCAAAAATAATTGTTGATTTTTAATAAATTTCATTTGTTCTCCAAATAATTATCCGCATTAATGTCTCAAACCAATTTCCCTCTCTCCTTGCTCTTCTCAAATTCCTAAATCATATAGTATGTCCTGCATACTAGAGCTGAAGGATCACCGTTTGTCTTTGCTGCTCAAATTCTTCTAGCTTCCCATCAATTTCCGCTAACCTGCGCGCTTTGGCTGCCATAGTGATGCTCAATTCCTCCATTCGTTTACGCACCTGCGCCAAAATCACTGGCTTTTCTTTGATATTCTTCACCCGGAACCGGTTATGTGCAGCACTCGTGTGTTCTTCAACAGAGAGTTCGGAATCGTACATTTGGTCGTCCACGTCGATATCCGATAAGTCCTGCACCTTGTCTTCTAGAACGACTTCTTGGTGGAAATCGTCTTCGGAAACATTGCCAAAAGCGTCAGCGTACTCTTTATCGAGAGTGATTGCTGTTTCGGGAACATCTCTAAAATGGGAATTTTTTAAAGTAAAAGTATTGGACAAGTTGAGAGTTTTGTAGGCTGTATTTTTGAGAACAGGTAAATTATGGGGATGAACAATTTCTGGCTGATCTTCGGGTAGATTTAAATTTTGCACATTCACATTCTCCACAGTTTCCTTCACAGTTTCCTTCACAGTTTCCTTCACAGTCTCATTCACATTATCCACAGTCTCATTCACAGTTTCCTTCACAGTCTCATTCACACTCTCCACAGTCTCCTTCACAGCCTCCACACTTTCCTCCACACTCTCCTTCACAATTCCAGCATGAAGATCTCGTAGACCCTTGAACTTTTCCCATTTGGCCACACTCGGCGTGGACACCGGCTTGGACGTCGTAAACACAGATGTCTGCTCCAGATCATCCAAAACAACGTCTTTTTTGCGGCGGTTTTCTCGAGAAAATGCCTTCTTTTTGAACTTCGGCTTTATCACCACCTTTTGGTCGTCTGAATCACTCATGAAGGCTGCAATTTGATAGGAGTCAATTTGATAGGAGTCAAGTTGATAGGAGTCAAGTTGATAGGAGTCAAGTTGATAGGAGTCAAGTTGATAGGAGTCAAGTTGATAGGAGTCTGTAGTGTTTGCACTGCTCGGGTCGCATAGTGGAGTATCGTGCACAGGTGCATCGCGCGAAAACAATTTCATCAAGCAGATCACCACACAATCAACCAAGACTCTATCATAGGTTCCTCCAGACTGCACAGGTTTGATTGTTAGGTTATTGAACGGATAATTGCACAAGTATTTCTCCAAGTCTTCAAGTCTTTTTCCTAATCTTTCTCCAAACCAGTTTATCCCACCATGGACGACCGTGCAGACCTTCTATATCTGCGCATGGTGGAGGAGCCAACAGCAAAGCTCTTCACCCAAGAAGAGCTCACCAAACTCGTCAATGAACCCGACCTCGTCAAATTGCTTGGCATGACCCAGAGTCTCATCAATCGAAAGTTGATGAAGCTCGTCAAACTCGGCGATGAATTGCGGTTCCAGGTCATCTCCATGGCCGATTCCAAGAAACTCACATCCATGAACGATGACGAGCAGATGATCTACTCGTACATCGAGGCCTCTGGAAGAGAGGGAATCTGGACCAAAACAATCAAGGCCAAAACAAACATGCACCAGCACATTGTCATGCGGTGCTTGAAGCTGTTAGAGTCGCAGCGCTATATCAAGCTGATCAAGTCGGTGAAACACCCCACCCGAAAGATATACATGCTCTATAACCTCCAGCCGTCCATTGATGTCACTGGAGGGCCGTGGTTCACGGATAGCGAGCTTGACACGGAGTTCATCGATTCTCTCTTGAGTGTGATATGGCGCTTCATTTGCCAAAAGACCTTCCCCACGGCCTTTCAAGAGCGCTCTTCCAACACCAACATCTTGCTGAGCGTGTACCCAGCATCGCACACGGGCTTTGCCAATCTCGACTCCATCATGGACTTCATCTCGTCCCATAAAATCACCAATGTCGACTTGGGCATCAACGACATCCGGTCGCTCTGCGAGGTGCTCATTTTCGACGACAAGATTGAGATGGTCAACGGCACTTCTGACCACTATAAGGCCACATGGCAGAGTGTGCTAGAGGCAGGCTATGGACGCCAGTATAAGGAGCCATCCAACTTGAACGAGCTGCAAAAACGCTTTGTAGCGCATCTTCTGCTGACCCACGACTTTGACTTATTTGACCACTATTCTGTGATCAACGACGACATCAAGGAGGATGACATTGCATACTTGGACGCATGGGCACGGCTGTAGCGATCATCCAACATATATCTGATTATCTAGTGTTGCTAGAGTATCTGGAATTAGCATTGCATGTATCATTATGTGTAGACCTGACAAAGAAGAGTTTAAAAGTTTAAAAGTTTAAAAGTTCCAAAGGTTCCAAAGGCAGGCTACAAGGAGGGTTAACAAAAGTAGAATTAGGCTGAGCAGGGGCTCTGTATTTATACTTTTTAGCAGCTTTGTGCTAGTTTCCAAATGCATCTTTGTGGTTGCATCTACAGCTGCATGAGCACCCGCCCGTGTTTCAGAATTTGCCACCGTCTTGGCTATAAAAGAAGTGATTTCTCACTCTGGCCAATGTAGATTTATTATTTTCAAACTAATCCTTTCTGACTTGTTGTTCATGGGTGCACAAGGTTCTTGCTTAGCTGGCGGGGCACCATGATGAAGGTCTCAAAACTTTGACAGAAATCATGTGATAAATTTTCCAGTACAGGGATGGAATTTGTTTGGGTACAAACTGGGATGTACTAGCCAACAAGAACAATAAAGAGAATGATTGTCTTTAACAGCAATAAATCATATCCAATGATCCAATGATCCAATCCCCAATGATCCAACCCCCAATGATCCAATCCCCAATGATCCAATCCCCAATGATCCAATGATCCAATGATCCAATGATCCAATCCCCAATCATCCAATCATCCAATTATCCAATCCCCAATCATCCAATCCCCAATCATCCAATCCCCAATCATCCAATCCCCAATTTCCCTATCATTATTTCCAATATTAACAAATTTTATCAACATTATGGCTCTTGAACTTCTTGGCAGAACGGTCCACGGCTCTTAGCTGGAATCGCAGACCCATGATGGTAAATCCTATGCACTCCAGGTCGTTGGTTGGCACCTCAAACCCAAAAAGAGTCCCGATTTTGGCCACCACTCGCAACCCCCCCACTTGTTCGGCCGAAGAAAGTGTCCGGCCCGTGGCCGGCTTCGGCGAAATTACCATGATGAACGTGTGCTGCAGATCATACACTACTATCCCTCTCATGCCCACAAGATTGCGGTCACGTGACTCAAGTACCGTCAAGAGGCTCCCGTTATAGTCTGCAGTCAGGAGTTTGGGCAAGATCATTTGGAGATTTGGATTCCTCTGTTCGCCAAAAAGGAGGTCCTGCATATACGCCCGCCACATCCCGTGGAGGCCCTGGAACGTTTCGAATTTGGGAACCTGGTGTTTTAGGAGCAATTTTTCGATGTTCACGGCACGGCCTTGTTTGCGGGCATACAGCACCGCTCGAACAGCTTTTTTCTGGTTTGATAGCGTGGTTTTGACATACACTTTCATGGAATTCCGCGTATGGAGCCTTCTTTCGCTGGTAGGCTTTCGTTGATGGTTTTTGAAAAAGTCTGCTTTATTGTCGTCTTCTTTGACGATGGCAGTATCGGCCACAGTGGGGACAAGTGCAAGATATGGTTCAGTTCCTTCGTCGATACCTCTATAACGGGTGGATAGGATGTTTTGGATTTGGGCATCCAGTGAGTAGCTCCTTTTTAGGAGGTGCTCCTCAAACGATAAGTTGCGGTCCATGAGTCTAGTTGATATTCTGCTTGGTGTATTACGTGATGCTAAGGGTGATGGTGATATAGATGATGCGAAACACCTGTACACCGAGCTAACCCAGGACAAAAGGCTCCACACCAAAGCACCAAGCTTAGACAAGACAAGTTCACGTGCTTGGATATATGGGATTTGGAAGATGGCCATGCATTATTTTTTTTTGAAGATGGTTGAAAATTCTGTGGTTTGGGAATTCGGCAGCCGAGATCCGAAGGAAGGCAGAAGCGGAGCTATATGCAGTCCATGCGATGAAATCAAAAGTACTGGCAAAGGTTCTCGTCATGCTTCGGTTGCTACGAACCCGAGTGAGTAAACGGACGTTCACGCACGTGCCTTTTGAAAATGACCTCACTACTGTCGATGATGATCTCTTCAATTTACAGGATTTCCAACACTACCAGGAATCACCCCAGGTGAAGGCGCTCAGAGAACAAGCCTCAAGAGATGACACAGCAAAACGCCCAGCACAAGGCAGAAAGCAAGACGCAGGAAAACCAAAAGAGAAACTAGGCTTTGTGGAATTCTGCCAACTTCCCAAAACGGCAATTTTGACGTCCGGCCTCCAAAACCCTTACACCAACTTGGCCATCGAAGATTACGTCTATAATCGAATGCCTGCACAGAAGCACACCGTCAGCGACCGGTTATTATTCTACACCAATTCGCCGTGTGTTGTGATTGGAAAAAACCAAAACCCGTGGAAAGAGGTGAATTTGCCCGTCCTCAATTCGCTCCGAGTGCCGTTGATTCGGCGTCGGTCCGGTGGTGGCACGGTCGTGCACGACACAGGAAATGTCAACTTCTCCTACATGACGAGCAAGGAGAACTTTGACCGGTTCCGGTTTGCCGAGCTCATTTGTCGAGCAGTGAACCCGAGTCTCAAGCCGGAAAAGAAGGTCATAGTCAATACCCGAGGCGACATAGTCACCGAAATTGGCGCTTATAAGGTGTCAGGTTCTGCATACAAGCTCTCCAGAGGCAAGTCGTATCACCACGGGACCATGCTCCTCAACCTGAAGCTTGACGTTTTACGGCAGCTTTTACATCGGGACGAGAAGGTTTTGGGGTATGTGCAGTCCCAAGCAGCTATAGCTTCGGTGAAGTCTCCGGTGACGAACGTGCATCTTGCGAGCGAAGACTTTATGGGGCTAGTAAGCAAGGAATTTGAAGTAAGCAAGGAATTTGAAAGACTGGTGGGAGAATTGCCTTGTTTTCATATTGACCAGGACTGTGAGCTCCCGGAAGAAGTGCACGAGACTGCACATGAGCTCATGGAATGGGACTGGAAGTACGGGAACACTCCCAAGTTTACGCACGAGTTGACTCATCCCAAGCAGGAGTTCAAGGTGACATTTGAAATTGGGAAAAACGGCATTGTGCAGTCCATGGTTTTGGAGGGAGCCAATCTGGAAGCAAGAGAGGCGTTCCAGTACTTGGATGCAGTGCTAAAACGAGGAGATGCAATCAAATATAGTGGAAGCAATTTGGCAGGGTTTATATTAGAAGATGATTTGAGTGAGTGGTTAGGTAATTCCATTGATGGTACAAGTTGATTTGAGTGTGGTTAGGTAATTCCATTGATGGTACAAGTTGATTTGAGTGTGGTTAGGTAATTCCATTGATGGAACAAGCTGATACTTGGAGACAGTGATGGATGAAGAGATGTGGCCATGTCAAGTCGGTTATTATTAACATTAGAAAGTTTTCGCCAAGAGTGATGGTCTGAGTGCAGGAATGAAACCGTTGTATGGTGAAAATTATTAGGTCAAATGGGAGATGAGAGCTTTTACTATTGAACTTGCTCATCACCCAGGCCTGCTTACCCTCATTCAGGACAGTGCCAAGATCAAATGAACTATGACCAAATCAACCAAGATCAAATGAACTATGACCAAATCATTCAAGATTTGTTATGTCACTAGCGGAGCATAGTATTTGAGTTGGCTATGCAGGAATTCCAGGAAATTAAGAATAGGAACAGAAACTCGGCCTGTGGATAACCTTATTGCATCACGATTGTTAGCACCCGATGGTTAGTGCACTACCAATGTTTGAAAAACCTACGCTGTGCGTGTAGAAGCGACCAGGATCAGCTGACTGCTGCTGTTGAATTATTAGATGTACAATTAGGAATCTAACATGTAGTCAGAATAAGAACCTCAAACGTCTACATAGGATAATGATAAAAAATGTCGAAAGTACCAGAGCCTACAATTATTATTCTCATCTATCATTTCTTCTATAGATTATTCATCTATCATTTCTTCTATAGATTATTAATTTAATCATTGTGATTCAGTGAATTGTTGATCCTTAAAGGGTCTAGTCTGACTGACTGGATGATCAGTTCAGCGTTGGCCATGTCTAGGATATTCCATCTGTAAATTTTGATTTCATATACCTTATTTAAAGGGAGTATTTCTATTAATTATTCGAATTTACATTTTTAAATTCAGTCTTTCATATTTTTATAGTCCTATCTTAATTTCTGATTTATAAAATTTGTAGCTTTTCGCATTTTCTTATCAAGTCTTTCTTTAAAGAGCGCGCAAAAGTTGAACTGACAAAAATATAAATCAATTCAAGTCTCAAACCCGCACAATTTTTATACTTACAAGATGTTACAGTCTTTTTCAAAATTATTCATACCAGTGCGAAAAAATTTTTCATACTAGTGCGACAAAATTATTCATACCAATATTACAAATTTATTCATACCAAGTGCAAGTTTTAATATACAGCATAACATGGAAACTACTTTAGTTTTGTCCATTTAGCTGTTAATTGGAAGACTCTAGGAATGGTATATAAGAGTAATCGTCCAAATACAAATTTTCAGATTACTGAATTCTATTAAAAGTTGGTAGGATACATATTCCATTCGGTATGAATAATTTTGTCGCACTGGTATGAATAATTTTGAAATATTAGTATGAATAATTTTGAAAAATACTGTATACAGTATTTTTCAAAATTATATACCAAATAGCATAATGTTTCACACCAACCTTTAATAGTTTCAGTAATCAGATATTTTATCTTGCTGATAATAGCTGTTACATTCTATTCTAAGAGTCAATGAACGGTCGAAATGGACGAAACAGGAGGAGTTTCCATGTTATGCTGTATATTAAAACTTTTCTTTGGTATAATTTTGAAGTATTGGTATGGATAATTTTGAAGTATTGGTATGGATAATTTTGAAGTATTGGTATGGATAATTTTGAAGTATTGGTATGGATAATTTTGAAATATTGGTATGAATAATTTTGAAATATTGGTATGAATAATTTTGTCGCACTACAGTATTTTTCCAAATTATTCATACCAGTGCGACAAATATTCATACCAAATACAGTTTTTTTCAAAATTATTCATACCAAACACAAGTCTTAATATATAACATAACATGGAAACTAGTTTAGTTTTCCCTGTTTCGACGGTTGTTTGGAAGACTCCAAGAATATTATATACAAACAATCAGCCAGATATAAAATATCTAATTACTGAATTCTATTAAAGCTGGCGTGAAACATTATGCCACTTGGTTTGAATAATTTTTTCGCATTGGTATGAATAATTTTGAAAAATACTGTATACAAGATGAGGAATAATCAGTTCTTCCTTTTGATTCTGCCAAATGTAGCAGATAAAACAATCGTCTAGATTAAATTTGAATCAATGAAAATTTGAAATTGACTTAATGGAAATTGAATCAATGAAAATTTGAAATTGACTTAATGGAAATTGAATCAATGTAAATTTGAAATTGACTTAATGGAAATTGAATCAATAGAAATTTGAAATTGACTTCTTGAAAGTTTCAAAATTATGCCATTTGGTTTGATCGATGGGCGCGAAACTTTGAATCAGTGTTTTCAAAATTATTCACCAAGATTTCAAAATATTCAGTGCGACAAAAATATTCACCAATATTTCAAAATTATTAAACCACTGCGACAAAATTATTCAAAATGGCATAATGTTACACACTAACTTTTAATGTTTTTCAGTAATCGGACTTTTATATCCGAAATATTGCTATATATACTATGCTTGGAGTCTTCCAATCTTCAAAAAGGCCAAAATAAACTTGTTCCATTTTATCTCGTTACACTTTTATTTGGTTTCAGTAATTTGAAATTTGGTTTGAATAATTTTGAGACTGTAGATTGCGCGAAGGTACGAAACTTTTAAATTGGTTTATATTTTTGCACGCGGTTTGAAGCTGTAATTGACAATAAAAAATGCGAAATGCTACAAATTTTG
>VATE01000295.1:0-15030 GCA_008065195.1 Metschnikowia amazonensis | reverse complement strand
TATGAATAATTTTGTCGCGCTAGTATGAATATTTTTGTCGTGCTAGTATGAATAATTTTGTCGCAATGGTATGAACAATTTTGAAAAATACTGTACCATTTGGTTTGTTAATTGTTGGACTTGTTCTTCACTGTGGCACTGCTGTTTGTTATTGAATTTTTGCAATCTGTTGGAATGGCTCAAGTTATTCTCTTGATTATAATTAAGCTTGTGAAATACCTGCTCAAATTAATCTTCAAACCTTATTACATTTTGTCCCATGGTATGGTTTGAATAATTTTCAAAAACACTGTACAATATTTTTCAAAATTATTCATACCAATATTTAAAATTATTCATACCAATATTTTAAAATTATTCATACCAATATTACAAAATTATTCAAACCAAATACAAGTTTTAATATACAGCATATCATGAGAACTACTTTAGTTTTGTCCGTTTCGACTGCTGATTGGAAGACTCCAAGAATAGAATGTAATAACAATCAGCAGAATATAAAATATGTGATTACCGAAATTTATTAAAGTGTGAACATATGCCATTTGGTGAATAATTTTATCGCAATGGTATGAAAAGTTTTGAAAAGATTGTACTTGGTATGAATAATTTTGTAATATTGGTATGAAACTTTTTGAGGATTGGTATGAATAATTTGTCGCACTGGTATGAATCTTTTTGAAAAATACTGTATTCAACCAGTGCGACAAAATTATTCATACCAATTCTCAAAAGTTTCATACCAATTCTCAAAAAGTTCATACCAATTCTCAAAAGACCAATTCTCAAAAGACCAATTCTCAAAAGACCAATTCTCAAAAGTTTCAAACCAAATGACCAGATGTGTCCACCAACGTTTTAGAATTCAATATTCTAAATCTTAATTTAGAGAATTGCCTCATTTATACTATACTTGGAATCTTCCAATCAACGGTCAAAAGGGCCAAAACTGATTTAGTTTCCATGTTTTATTGTATGTAAGCACTTGTATTTGGTATGAATAATTTGTCGCACTAGTTGAATAATTTGAAGAACACTGTAATTTTGAGATATTGGTTTGAAATTTCGAGATTGGTTTGAAATTTTGAGATATTGGTTTGAAATTTCGAGATATTGGTTTAAAATTTTGTCGCACTGGTTGAATAATTTTGAAAATTGGTATGAAAGTTTTTGAGAATTGGTTTGAAATTTTGAGATATTGGTTTGAATATTTTTGAAAACACTGTACCACTTGGCATAATCTTTCACACCAACCTTTAGAATTCAATATTTTGAAATCTTAATCTGGAGGATTGCTCATATTTACTCATCTGGGTGTTTTCCAACCAAGGCTAAAAATAAACAATACTGAACTAGTTTCCACTTAAGCTGTACTAAAACTTGTATTTGGTTATAATTTTGTTGCACTGGCTGAATAAATTAAAATACTGTGTGAATAATTTAAAATACTGTGTGAATAATTTTGAATACTGTGTGAATAATTTTGAATACTGTGTGAATAATTTTAAAATACTATGTGAATAATTTTACAATACTGTGAATACTTTTAAAATACTGTGAATAATTTTCAATACTGTATGAATTTTGTCGACTGGCTGAATAATTTTGAAATACTGTACACTAATCTTCATTAATATACTAATCTTAGAACTTCTTCATTAATAATCTTAGAACTTCTTCATTAATATACTAATCTTAGAACTTCTTCATTCTGAACTCTTCAAATTATCATATTGCACCTGGCCTGAACTCCGAAGAGAAGCATGTATTGGGGGAAGGATCGTCGGAATCTCCATCTTTTGAAACCCCTTTCCAGGCATCATGGCCGTTGTCACACCTAATGGAGAGTACTGAGCTGTACCATTTTGGGCAGGCGAAATCGGAAATGCTTTGGATGTATCGCCCATCAAAACATAATTCCTGGTGAACGCGTTGTGCAGGTATGTCGGCGAAGAAACGGGCGGTCCTTGATAGAAAGGAAGCACCGGATGGCTTTCGATCGGGTGCAATGCCGATTCAATTGACCCAATGGATTTGGACCGGTGGTTCCTGACTAGCAATGAGTCGTTGCTGGCGTAAACATCGTTCATATTGAACTTTCCCTGGTTCAAGGTTAGGATGAGAAGCTCTCGACAGAAATGAAAGAGGTTTTGCTGGAACACTGACAAATGGAACTTATGCTGGAGCCATGAATCACACACCCGGGTGACTTCCTCTAGTATGGGGATGATGCTATGCGAGCTTGTCTCGAAATTGTCTCTTCCTCTCTCCTTAAGGATGGTCAATAATGACTGGAAAACAACGTTCTTGGAAAACGCCTGGTTGACGGGAACCGCTTGATTATTGGCCACGGCTTTCACAAGTGTCTTGACAAAAGTGGCATACCACTGCAAAACGAACATGTCGAGATTAGACTTCTCGAACGTGTTCAACGAGAGCTGTGAGACGAGGGATGGCGCCATCTTCAACCCTAAAAGCAGCTCGTTGAAAATCAACGGGAAACTCACAAGCCCGAAGTTGCTGCTCAATCTTGGCGAGTAATTGTCCTCGCTTTCAAAGAAGCCCCGTGCATCTTCCACGAAAGTCTGGAACAGCGACTTGAGGTTGCGCTGCAAAAACTGGTGGAAGTCTAGCGTCACATCCAATTCCCGTAAAGTGGAAAACAATAGGTTGATCTGGGAAGCGTTTGTGATTTCGAAAAGACTGGCCTCCAAAAGATCTTTGCACTGCGCTGGAGCTTCTATGAGAAGCTTCCTCCTGAGCATCTCGAAAAGGTCCAGGTTTGGCCCTTTGCTCACCAACTTGTTGATGTATCCTAGAGCCGAGTGGAGCTCGAGTCTGGAAGGATAGATCCAAAGCACCTTTTCCGTTGTAAACGAATTCATCTCGTTTGAAATGGTACTTATCACCACATGAGCCATTGTGCCCGCCAAGGGAAAGTCCGAGGGCCTAGGAGTGGAAAACCCTCGCATCATCTCTGCCAACACGGATCCATTGAGTTTCTGGCCAAGAAACCATGTGTAAAACTTTGGTGGTTTGCCACAATGTTTCAACTCCGACACCAAAGTGTAGATCTTCCACAAAAGATCCATTTCCGCATCCATGAGATGTTGTGGCAAAGACTGGATCGTGGAGTGTGTTGTATCCTCCAAAACAGCCAAGGTTGAGTCGGTGTTGAAATGTGAAATGCACACATTTGTCAAAAGATAGAGACAACTGAGCAACTTGAGTTGATTTGCAGGCGTGTTTTGGCTGGAAACGCTCTTTTCAATCAATGAATCACGGGCCTTGTCGATGAAGTCCGTGGCTAGCTTCTCGTTCTGGGCATGCTTACCTGCCAAAGATAAACATCCCACCGCCAAAATTATGTATGCCAAGCCAACTTTAAACGTATGCGGCTGGCCTTGGGAAAAGATGGAGTTGTAGCTCTGGACCTCTGAATGCGATGTCGGAAGCGTATTGTAGGGCTTTTTGGCTATGATAGAGTACCCCACATAGAAGAACTCGTTAAGTGGGTGCTTGAGATCCTCAGGAAAATAGTATTGTTCGAAAAGTTTGGCAAGCAGAAGAATCTGTAAGATATCCAACAGGGAAGACGCAAAGGAGGGATCAAAGGGCGTGCCCAACCCCCCGCCAGGGCTTATCTGCAAGACATCACCAGGGGTGTTTTTGGAGGCCATCTGCAAGTCACCAGGAGTGTTTTTGGGGGGCATCTGCAAGTCACCCGGAGTATTCTTAGAGGCCATCTGCAAGACACCAGGAGTGTTCTTAGTGGCCATCTGCAACACATCAGTAGGGGTGTTCTTAGGGGCCAACTGCAATAAGGCCTTGGCGCTGGCCACAATGTTGGACTCTGTGTCTAGAGTAGGGGATGAGGAACGGCGGGCAGTTAAGGGATTTGCAGCCGCGTGTGCAGTGCCCAGGTGTGCATGTAAGCCTTGGGAGGTGGGGCCCTCGGTATCCATGGTCGGCAGCGTTTGAAACTCTAGCAGCAGGCTTCTGGCTCCCGGCAGAATGGGAGACACTTTTTGTGGCAGTAAGATAGAGTATGCCTTGGAAGTCACAGCCAGCTGCACTTTGGGCAGGATGTTTGGAGACACTTGGTGAAGAGCATTGGAGGTCGGCAGTGTGCAGTCCGCGGCCACGTTTGGCTGTGAAATGGTCGGGCTCTTAGCGTCTGAGGCAGGTTTCCAATGTTTTTCAAGACACAAGGCCAGCCCAGCCTTGGAAAACCTTGGGTCTCTAGGATGAGCCCTTGAAACCAAGCGGATATTGTGAACGGTCCGGCAGTGTCGCTGCAAAAGGTCTCTCCGGACAAAAGCTGAAGTGCAATAGGAGCAGTGAAAGGGTTTTTCATTTGTATGAGACCGCTCATGGCGCTGTTTATGTTCGGAGCGAGTGAAGGCTCGGGCACAATATCCACAGACGTATTTCTTGGGGGGAGACAGCATATTTATATTCCTTTAAAAAAGGAGTCAGCAGGAGTAGCGCAGGAGTAATGCAGAAGCAGTGCAGAGGCAATGCGGAAGCTAGAAGCTTTATATGAGCTGGTGATGTTTCAGAATTCAGGGTCTTTATGACCTAGGGATGTTTCAGAATTCAGGGTCTTTATGACCTAGGGATGTTTCAGAATTCAGGGTTAGTGATCAAGGGATGTTTAGAATTCAGGGTTAGTGATCAAGGGATGTTTTAGAATTCAGAGTTAGTGATCAAGGGGTGTTTTAGAATTCAGGGTTTGTGATCAAGGGGTGTTTCAGAAGTCAGAATCTTTTGTAATCAAGGGATATTTGAGAGTTGCGTCTGGTTATAAAAAGGCTGCTATTCGCTCCACCCTCTGTTATGCAACTCGATACTTTGCTTAAAGACTTGGAATATTGGAGCCTTTAATAATATACTTAGACTATTGTACCTGGGAATCAATAGTATATTCAGGCTATTGTACCTGGGATCCAATAGTATATTCAGAAGTGGTTATGTGATTCTTAGGGGCTCCTAAATTCGATAGGCTATTTTTGAAAGTTTCAAACAGCTGCAAATTAGTCAACAAGGACTTTGGTTGATCACTGATGGGGATTTGGTCAGATGAAATGAAAAGAGAGTTTGGGTAATCCCGTTTCCATGAACGAATACAAGTTCGGCAATTCAGACCGAGTTTTTCGGTGGCAGACCTCGGTGGAGTTCTCGGTGGCAGACCTCGGGGTAGTCCTCGCAGGGTCAGCTGTGAAATCTTTACAGACCAAAGACGAAACAGACAAAAAAAAACAAAGGAAATATACAAGGGAGAAAGCCGGAAAACAAGTTATGAAGCAAGAAAGAAGGCAGGGTCCTGTGGGATTCACATTGTGAGCAAGCTGTCTCTAAGGACCCCGCATTTACAGATGAACAGAAGGTGGGGGGATTTCGCGCCGCTGCGCAGAAGAATAGCTTCCCTTGGTCCGCAGGGAGCAACCCGAAATCAGGCGAATAGAGACGAGCTGAGATCAGAAATTTTTGCCGAGAAAGCGAAAAAGTAAGCACTGAGAAAACCCCCCCCCCTTCGGTGCAGGACTGTCAAGTGGAAATGGTTTGCCCATGGTATACAAGTCACTGTGCACCATAAGAATATGGCAAGGATTCGGAAAAGAGAGATGATCTGCACAAGTGTGGTGTCTCGTTTCAGCCATGTGCAGAGGTTCGATTTCGCCGTTTTTGCGGCGTGCCCTTCTATATGGTTTGATGGAGGCGCGGCGTCAAGCATGCTGCAACACATGCACAAGGATGCGGTTGCGGTCCTCGGAGTTTTTGAGACGCACGTTCTATATGCAGGGCGCGCCACTTTGTTCAAACACTCTTTCAGTGTGCGGCGACAGCCTGACATGTTTGATCAATGGCATTTTTATTAGACCGGCATGTTGCGCTGGGGGATATGGGGCCATTTACTGGTACGGTTCGCGGGGTTTCGGGAACAATGCATGAATTCGCGGGGACTTTTACGATGTCACATGCAGGCACATTTACCTGGCCAGCGCCACGAGGGGGCGCCCAGCGATCGTGGTTAAAGGAGTGGCCCGGCGAGGCTTGGCCAGTCTTGGCTAAAATCATCATCAGTCGTGGCTGAAACCATCATCAGTCTTGGCTGAAACCATGATTAGTCTTGGCTGAATTCTTGGGCTGCAAATCCGAAAAAATGCCCCTAATCTAAATTATGGACCTTCTTGGAGGGTGGTCAATGGGGGTCGTGGAATTACCTACAGGGAGTCATGGCCGGCACTTTGAGTCATGAGTCATTATCTAGGGCAGAATTGTGTGGTTGCAATCGTGTGAGGTGAATCGGCGTTTTCCACTGCGCAGTATTTCTGCTTTGGACATAGGGGCGCTTGCACGTGCCTAATTGGGCGAACGGGTATAATGGAAAACAAGTCACAATTGGGAAACACGCCCCAAAGACGGAAAGCCCACGATTATGAAACAAGGCATTTGCATTTTGGGCTTTGCTAACATATGGGCGTGCTTGGCCTAAAAGTGCCTTGTCTCGAGCTTGATGCCATCTATTGAGAGGTCATCCAAAACGATACCTTCGAGCGTTAAAGATGCAATCTTCGAGGACATAATTGGCTAAGATAAATTTGGACTCCATGCCTGAAACATCCATGTCTGCAGTCATTGTCCCAACGGCAAATATTCGGGAGCCAAATATTCGGGAGCCAAATATTCGGGAATCAAAATCGAGGTGTCCATAGCTGATCATCGCACCAGTGCTATGGACCACCAAGAAAAAAGACATGTGTGGCACCTGCACATGGGCGCTCATCCCGAATATTTCAGTCATGAATACCCCATCAATTGAGTTATCATCTGCAAGTTCCCCGGATTCCAAGGATCCGATTCCAAATTCCCATTCCAAATTCCCATTCCAAATTCCCATTCCAAATTCCCATTCCAAATTCCCATTCCAAATTCCCATTCCAAAATTCCCATTCCAAAAATCATTCCCCCTTTAGCACTGTCCCTTCAATTTCCCCCCTCTAATGCTTCTGAGAAGAACAAGTGAGGAGAGCCTCGTCACGCTCCTCTCATCTGGAGAAGATGCCGATACCCGGTCAATGTGCTCGGAGGAGACCCTCACCGACAGCAGCATCCCAATATTCCAAGAAAAATTGGTCTCATACACGAGCATCAGGGAGCTTCCTCTCGTGGCCAGCACATTGAAATCGGAGCTCACTCTCTATGCATCCATGAAAGCCGTGGGAAGCAGTGAGCCGCCGTTGTTCTCGATCCAGCTGAACAAGTTGCATTTCTTAAAGAAAAACGCTCCGCTTTTGACCACATACCGTCACGAAAATGCAGAGAAAAAGGAGTATTGCAAGATCTATTTCAAGATCCTACAGAATAACCTCACGTGTTACGTGTTCATGTTTAGTTCTGGCCGAAACTTGGTCGTTTATAACAATGCATTGAAACCCCACTGCGATGCGCTTTATAAGGACACCAAGCTTCGCATTTATGGTGCGTCGGGCGCAGCCTCCACTTTTGGCAACGGAAGCCTAAGGATTCTCCTTTTAAACAACTCCGCTGCATCACTCGCCGATGGCCTTGACTGTGCATCGGTCGAGTCTGCCACGTCCATCAAAGACATTAACCTCTCACGCAATGCAGCCAGCGGTCTGCTCTATGATGCCGTGGTGGGGCAGAAGAAGTCTGAGGTTCTCCGGCTTTTGACCGAAGCTTCGACCTTGGTTCCGGTGCCTTTTGCCACATACATCGATCAAGGTGGGGAGAAGATTGACGGTGGTCGACTTCAGGGATACGTTCGAATATTTGAGGCACCGAACGGTATCAACGACGATTTTTCCGAGGACTCGCTTGTGCTTTCCACTGTATTGCTTGCATTGATTGAACAGGAGACTCTGAAGATGCGAGGGCACAACAAACCATCATATGTTGGATGACCATATGTTGATGACCATGTTGATGACCATATGTTGATGACCATGTTGATGACCATCATGTTGATGACCGTCATGTTGATGACCATCATGTTGATGATCATCATATGTTGATGAAGCAGGTGAGGAAATCAATGAATGATATTGGATCACTTGGTTAACTGCTTTACAATAGAGAATTAAGAAGCATGCGAACATGGTACAATCTGAGTAGGGGTTAGGAATACATGTTAATCATGATCTGATCTGATCTCATTTTAATCATCTGATCTCATCTCATCTCATCTGATCTCATCTCATCTCATCTGATGTCATCTCATCTCATCTGATCTCATCTCTTCTCTTCTCTTCTCATCTTAATGATCTGCTTCTCTTCTCTTCTCTCTCATCTCTTCTCTTCAGAATTTCCACAAACACAGTTCTAATTTTAATGCCAACTTCTCGTGTCCACTTACCATCTCCGTGTTCGAACTAATCACTCTAGTCAAACAGTGACTGGTTCATCAATACCTAGGTCACAAGGAAATAAACCACGACTTCAACTTGGTATTCGTGAGAGCAAACAATTCAAACAGCTCTATGCATTGTAATGTAGTTTCTGTGTGTAAGTAGTGGCTGGAACGTTTGAACTTCCCTTGATTGGAATGTCCTAGACTTCTAAAGAAACCCTGAGTGTCATGGTAAAAGGGAACTGTAGCTGTCCTTTGAAAGGGTCCAAGTCAAATCTGACAAGTTTCCCTTAAGGAGATTCCGATTTACAGAGCAGTAGTACTATAGTACTTAATTAGTACTTAATTAGTAGTAGTAGTAGTAGTAGTAGTAGTAGTAGTAGTAGTAGTAGTAGTAGTAGTAGTAGTAGTAGTAGTAGTAGTAGTAGTAGTAGTAGTAGTAGTAGTAGCAGTAGTAGTAGTAGTAGCAGTAGTATTACTTAATTAGTAATAGTACTCAATTAATACTAGCAGTAGTAATACTTGATTAGTAGTAGTACTTAATTAGTAGTAGTAATTGTTAGATTCTTTGATGACTTCAAGTACCAGATTGTTTATTTATTCGTCCATGATTCCTTTGAAGGGGATCAGGTTAACTTATATAGACTTCGGGATGTTATGCATCCAGGAGTTAGAGTTAGTGACCAAATGTTTCAGGCCAGCGGTAGTAGGATGGAACTGGGAATGTCGCATCGCTAAGTTCCAGAGTGGCAGTAGTACGGAGACTAGGGTTGCTGCTGAGTTTCTGACATAGTCTAGGCTAAAATTGCCCATAAAGGTAGCATACCTATGTGGCCTAACAAGTAGTAGTACTTGATTAGTAGTATAATTAGTAGTAGTACTCAATTAGTAGTAGTACTCAATTAGTAGTAGTACTCAATTAGTAGTAGTTCTCAATTAGTAGTAGTACTCAATTAGTGGTAATACTCAATTAGTAGTAGTACTCAATTAGTAGTAGTACTCAATAAGTAGTAGTAGTAATATTCAATTAGTAGTAGTACTCAATTAGTAGTACTCAATTAGTAGTACTCAATTAGTAGTACTCAATTAGTAGTAAATTAGTAGTACTCAATTAGTAGTACTCAATTAGTAGTACCCAATTAGTAGTACTGTCAGATTCTTTCATATCGCCATGTTCTAGATTGTTCATTGTTTCCATGATGATTCCTTAGAGAGAAATCAAGTTTACTTATATAAACTTCGGACATCCCGCAGTTAAGCTAGTGACCAATGATTCAGGAGAGAAAGTAGGATGGAACTGGGAATTTTGCATCATTGAGTTTCAGAGTGACAGTAGTACGGAGAAACGGCATGCTGCAGATTCTGGCTGAGCAGTAGGCTATAATTGTATAAAGGTGATACCTATGGTGCATCTAACAAGTACTAAAGTAGTAGTCTAACCTAGACTATAAGTAGTACTTAAGAAATGACTAACCTAGACTAGAGTAGTACTAAAGTAGTAGTCTAACCTAGACTATAAGTAGTACTAAAGTAGTAGTCTATAAGTAGTACTAAAGTAGTAGTCTATAAGTAATGTAATTGAGTGACGATTTTGAAAAGAGTCTTCTTGATCAGACTCCGATCATCCACTTCATTCTGATCACTTGCCATAATCTAGTCTCCCTCCGTTCCATTTCTTTTAATCTGTCCACTTGATTAAATTTTGTGGTATTCGATTCACCAATGACACATTTCCTATTATAATTTTCCTCTAGCTGGCTTAGCTGATCTAAGCAGGTTCTGTTGATCTAAGCAGGTTCTAAGCAAGTTCTTTCGCTGGTGACAATACCAATAAAAATCAGCTCCAAAAATACTACCTAGGCGAGGGATCTTCTTATATATTTGAATGCGGGATTTAAATGGCTGCAAATGAAGAGGGCGCATGCGCGAGGATAAAAAGCGCCTTATTTCCATTGATTGAATACTTCAAAGTAGGCAATCGTCCAATTTGAATTTCACTATAGAATTAATTAAATTAGAATTAATTAAATTAGAATTAATTAAATTATAGAATTAATTAATTTATAGAATTAATTAAATTATAGAATTAATTAAATTAGAATTAATTAAATTATAGAATTAATTAAATTATAGAATTAATTAATTTATAGAATTAATTAAATTATAGAATTAATTAAATTAGATTGAATGGGTGCGAAACTTTAATTATGATGTACAATTTTGTCGCACTGGTTGAATAATTTTGAAACACTGACCTCGAATACTGTACCTCGAATACTGTTTTATTTCTCTACTTGTCTAAAGCTTCACTAGCCATGTCTGGTTTGCATAAACATGACAATTTAACCTTACCAGCTAGGTCTTGGACATCAGTTAGTGAGATTGTAGCAGTCCCTTCAATAGACAGATGGATGCTGGCTATGCCATACTATCTCGTCATCTACAGTATTTTTCAATATTAATCATACCAGTGCGACAAAATTATTCATTCCAGTGCGACAATTATTCAACCCAATACTTCAAAATTATTAATATTTCAAAATTATTAATATTTCAAAATTATTAATATTTCAAAATTATTCATACCACTTCGCACAATCTTTCAAACCAAATGGCATAATGTTTCACACCAACTTTTGATAGTTTTCAGTGATCTGTTAGATTCTTTAGTAACGTCTGTTTTACCTATCAGGTGTGTATTCGTTGATGGATTCCCAATAAGTGGGAATCTAGGTAATTATATAGTCCCAGGGCGAGCCAGTCCGAATGCTGGCTGTTTGTTATGGTGGCTGGCTATTATGAAAGTGGCTATGGTGAGCCATAACTGGTCAAGGCGACTGTATTTTAAGGCGATCACATGCATATATCACGAAAGACGGGGTCTATCGTGATTCCTCCACTATTCGCACAGCGTAGCTATAATTTGGGCCAGTGGGTAGTGTAATACCCAAGGTGGATCTGACAGATCAGATATTTTTATCTTGCTGATAGCTGTTATTCCACCTCTTTTTCAGATCTCTGACATTATTCTACACCTTATATCTTTACTTTAACTCATCTTAACTCATCTTAACTCATTCCTTAACTCATTCCTTAACTCATTCCTAACTCATTCCTTTCTACCTCCTTCTTTTGTATGTCCTTTATATTTCCATCCCTTTCTTCTCCTTTCTACAGAATTTTTCAAAATTACCAGTGCGACAAAATTATTCAACAGTGCGACAAAATTATTCAACAGTGCAACAAAATTATTCATACCATTACAAAATTATTCATACCATTACCAAATTATTCATACCATTACAAAATTATTCATACCATTACAAAATTATTCATACCATTACATAATTTTCATACCATTACATAATTTTCATACCATTACAAAATTTTTCATACCAAATAAAAGTTTTAATATACAACATAACATGGAAACTCCTTTTCTTTTGTCCGCTTGGCCGTTGATTGGAAGACTCCAAGAATACAATATAGCAGCAATCATCAAGATATAAAATATCTGATAACTGAAAATTATTAACAGTTGGTGTGAACATTATGCCATTTGGTATGAATAATTTTGTCGCACTAAAATGAATAATTTTGTCGCACTAAAATGAATAATTTTGAAAAAGACTGTACAGCATAACATGAAAACTACTCTAGTTTTGTCCGTTGCGACCGTTGATTGGAAAACTCCATCAATGGTATATAAAAGCAATCTTCCAGATTAATATTCAAAATATTTAATTTAATTTAGCTGGGTGAATCTTAGGCCATTTGGTTTGAATAATTTTGTCGCACCAGTTTGAATAATTTTGTCATTAGTTTGAATTTTGTCGCAGTATTACAGTATTTTTCAAAATTATTCAATCAGTGCAACAAAATTATTCATACCAAGTACAAGTTTTATTATACAGCATAATATGGAAACTACTTTAGTTTTGTCCGTTTAGCCGTTGATTGGAAGACTGCAAGAATAGTATATAAAAGCAATCGTCCAGATTAAGATTCAAAATTTTAATTTAATTTAGTTGGGTGAATCTTATACCATTTGGTTTGAATAATTTTGAAATATTGGTATGAAGAATTTTGCGCGCTCGTATGAATACTTTTGAAATATTAGTATGAATAATTTTGGTTTGAATAATTCTGTCGCACCAGTTTCAATAATTTTGTGGGTGTGAATAATTTTGAAAATACTGTCTGGCTTTCATCAGCCTGCTCGCTTTAAAGTCGCGTCTTCTCGCAAGGGCTCGAGCCCTAACATCACGTGCCCATTCTGTGTGCAGGCGCTGCCGCTCTCACCGCACAATCTTTCTCAAAAAATTTTCCTTCCACTCATTCTCACTATACGAATCATCTCTCACAATGGGTATGTTGAATACAAATACAGTCAGCAGAACCGGGAAACCGTGTTAAAACAATGAAACTAGTGGGCTTTGATCAAGGATATTCAAGTGAACCAGGACAAATGAAGGCTCCAATCTAGAATAGTCCAGTGAAGAGTTAATCCAGGAGACAGATATCTGCTTGAACAGTATTATAAGTCAGTGGACTTGATGTTCATCATGGAGTCTATTGGGTCAGTCATGGGTATTAGTTCATTCATGAGTCTATTGGGTCAGTCATAGAATAGCTCAGTATGGAATTGCTCAGTGGAATTGCTCAGTATGGAATTGCTCAGTCATGAAATCCATCAGTCATGGAATAGCTCAGTATGGAATCGCTCACTCATGAAATCCATCAGTCATGAAATCACTCAGTCATCAATCATAAGATTCCAAAGTTCAATTGTTAGCTTACAATCTCATCCATTTTTCATGCTGCTCCTTTGCCTCATCACAGTTATAACTACATCTCACTACATATGGCTGGCACATCCCCCCAAACTCTACTAACTCCAGTTAACGTTCCAAAGCTTAGAAAGACTTACTGCAAAGGTAAGCAGTGTCGTAAGCACACTCAACACAAGGTGACTCAATACAAGGCCGGTAAAGCCTCTTTGTTCGCTCAGGGTAAGAGAAGATACGACCGTAAGCAATCCGGTTTCGGTGGTCAAACCAAGCCCGTTTTCCACAAGAAGGCCAAGACCACCAAGAAGGTTGTGTTGAGATTGGAGTGTGTTGCTTGCAAGACCAAGGCTCAATTGTCCTTGAAGAGATGTAAGCACTTTGAGTTGGGTGGTGACAAGAAGCAAAAGGGTCAAGCCTTGCAATTCTAAGCTTCTCTATTGCTATACTGTTAATATTCAATGAACCTTGATTAAATTAGTAGGGATAAGTATGTAAAGATGAGACAAGTCAACACAGAAATATAAACCCGACATTCAAAATAAAAACCCGTACATCCAGAAATATACACCATCCCATCATGATCCTAAACATGTCTAATTTTGCTATGTATCGCTAGATCTCGTCTCCTTAGCAACACTTGTACTTCTAGCCCCTAAAGCTGGTTTAGACTGTAAAGAAAGTCCACAGAAACCTTCACCGTCTCATTCAGTCTGCTTCGAGGCCTCGATCAAGTACTCGCCCAATTCCTTAAGTGGGTTCTCCGGCTGCTCCTTACTAATCTTACGGAGTCCCTCCAAAAGCTGTGCCGTAAGGTGTTTATTTAGGTACTGTCTAACCGAGGAGCCTCCAACCATCTCGTGCACGGGCGGCGAAGAGTGCACGGGAATATCATCATCAGTCTCAAGCTTGGGTCTTTTTGGCGACGGTTCTGCTTGTGTCAGGACGGTTGGGGATGTATCATCAGCTGTGACTTGCTGTACAAGAGGCTGTATATCTTGGTTTGGGTCCATGACGTGAAGAATAGTAAGATGTAAGAGTGGACAGTATGGATGGAATAGTGGGATAGTAGCTGTATAGTAGGGATGGAATAGTGGGATAGTAGCTGTATAGTAGGGATGGAATATTAGGGATAGTGGCTGTATAGTAGGGATAATGGCTGTATAGTAGGGATAATGGCTGTATAGTAGGGATGGTGGCTGTATAGTAGGGATGGTGGCTGTATAGTAGGGATGGTGGCTGTATGAATGCACTTAGGAAGCCACGGTTGGTAATGAGTTGAATGGATCCAAAGATGCACGGGTGTGTGGTGCTGGTGATGTACAGTTTTTCAAAGTATTCACCAGCGCGCAAAATGTTTCGAACAAAATATTCTTGCGAAAATTATTCAAACCAGTGCGAAAATTATTCAAACTAGTGCGAAAATTATTCAAACCAATATTTCAAAATTATTCGAACTAGTGCGACAATTATTCATACCAAATGGCATAATATCTACACCAACTTTTAATACATGTCAGTAATCAGATATTTTATATTTGAATGATTGCTTATATATACCACCTGAAGTATTCAAATAAACGATCGTAACGATCACAACGGACAAAACTAAAGTAATTTCATGTTATGCTGTATATTAAAACTTTTATTTGATTTGAATAATTTGAGTATTGGTATGAATATTTTTGAATAGTATGAATAATTTTGTTGCACTGGATTTTCTCGCACTGGTATGAAGGGGTTAATTGCTCTGAAGGGTTTTATGTGCAGAATATGAGCACTAGTTATTTCTGTATTTCTGTCCATGAAAGTGTCCTATTGGCCATTTTTGTACTACAAATGAAAAACGCGCGCCTGCACATAGTAGCA
>VATE01000054.1:51250-67462 GCA_008065195.1 Metschnikowia amazonensis | reverse complement strand
AAAACTGATTAGTTTCCATGTTATCTTGTATATACAAACTTGTATTTGGTTTGAATAATTTTGTCGCACTAGTTTGAATAATTTTGAAAAACACTGTACCAGCGCGCAAAATTATTCATACCAATATTTCAAAAGTATTCAAACCAAATGGCATAATGTTTCACCCAACTTTAATAGAATTAGTAAGCAGATATTTATATCTGGACGATTTCTCATATATACTATTCTTAGAGTCTTCTAATGAACGGCCAAACGGGCAAAACTAATTTTTATGTAATGCTGTATATAAAAACTTGAATTTGGTTTGAATAATTTATATTGGTTTGAATAATTTATATTGGTTTGAATAATTTATATTGGTATGAATAATTTGAAAAATACTGTATCATCGCACATTTTTTCAAACCAAATGGCATGATGCACTTTCATCAATTTATGAGAACTAAAAATCCGAATTTTATCAGAATTGCGTCATGCGCTAAATTTCGGAGTCAACGGTCAAAAATATCAACTAGTTTCCATGTCATCGTCTATATACTTGTATTTGGTTTGATTAATGTGTGGTGCGAAACTTTGAAATATTACAGAATACAGTCTCTTTCAAAAATATTCATACCAATTCTCAAAAAGTTTCAGACCACTTCGCACAATCTTTCAAACCAAATGACCAGATGTGTCACACCAACTTTTTAGAATTCAAATTCTGAAATCTTAATTTAGAGAGTTGCCAATATATACTATACTTGGAGTCTTTGGTCAAGAGGGCCAAAATTGATTTAGTTTCCATGTTGTATTGTATATAAGCACTTGTATTTGGTATGAATAATTTGTCGCACTATTCACCAATATTTCAAAATTATTCAAACCATTTTTAAAAGTTCGTACCACTACGCACAATTTTCAAACCAAATAGCATAATGTTTCACCAATCTTTAATATTCAGTAATCAGAAATTTATATTTGGACCATTGCTTATCTATACTATTCTTGGAGTCTTCGGACCATTGCTTAAATAGAATTCTTGGAGTCTTCCAATCAATTGTCAAAATGGACAAAACTGAATTAGTTTCTATGTTATCCTGTGATAAAACTTGTATTGGGTTGAATGATTTTGAAGTATTGTATAATTTTGTCGCACTGGTGAATTTTGTCGCACTGGTTCAATAAATTTGTCGCACTGTACTAGAGGTGTAAAGTACCCTAATACTGTTCAATGACACTGACTTGGGTTCTTGATCACTTAGTACTTATAGAACTATCAATAGTTGATCTCTCAGAATGTATGTCCTTATGGATGGCTTTCTCTCCGTGTCAACCAGTGCCAACAGTGAAGTCTGCTTGATGGATATACTTCAACAGGAAGTATACATTCAAGCAGACTTCACTAAAACTTTCCATGTCATTGGATTGAGGGTATCTCTTAGTGAATAACTATACTTCTTGGAAAGAAGAAATGTAGCCAATTACTATCCATAGAATCCAGGCAATCTCACTGTTCAGTCGAATGATCTTTGATTTTCATTGTAAATCGTGTTCATCTTACCTTTTTTCTTGTTTCTCATTTGGATACATTCACGGATAGTAAGGAGGCAGAGACGTTTAACAATCTCTATTATAATACTTCACTGAGTATCTATTGTATTTATAGAATACCTCAGTAATGACATAGTATACTCTTGTAATGACAAAGTATACTCCAATAATATCCGAGCTCCTCAGTAAAAACCACTCTAATGCCACTAATGTCATAGTATACTTCAGTAATGTCAATGTATAGGTCATTGAAGTCATAGAATAGTTCAATAATGTCATAGTTCTCCAAAATGCGTTGCTTTCTCAGAAATATTGGCTGCGCCACTAATGTCATAGTTCTTCAGTAATGTGATAGTTCTTCCAGTAGTATCATTGTTCCTTCAGTAATATCATATTCCTTCAGTAATGTCATAGTTCCTTCTGTAATGTCATAGTTCCTCCAGTAATGTCAAAGTATAGTCCTGTATTGACATAATATACCCCTGTAATGTCCTTTGTAATGTCGACTAATGTCAAAGTATACTGTAATGTCATAGTATACTGTAATGTCATAGTATACTGTAATGTCATAGTATACTGTAATGTCATAGTATACTGTAATGTCATCGTATACTCCATTAAGGTCATGTTAATGTCCACTAATGTCATAGTTACACCACAAATGTCATAATGTACTTCGATATTGTCATAGTATACTCCAGTAATGTCATTGTTCCTTCCGTAATGACAAAGTATACGCCATTACTGTCAAGGTATAGTCCACCAATGGTATAGTCCACCAATGGTATAGTATACTCCTGTATTGTCCACTGTATTGACATAGTATACTTTAGTAATGACATAGTTCCTCAGTAATGTCATAATTCCACAGTAATGTCATAGTTCCTCAGTAATGTCATAGTTCCTCAGTAATTTCATAGATACTAAAATGTCATTGTATACTAAAATGTCATAGTATACTCGGATGTAGTATACTCAAATTTCACTATCTTCCCCTTAACATTCCTCTCAAACATTGTAGTAATCCAATGATCCATTCTTGGTCGTAAATTCAACCTCCTCAGGTAAACGCCACTCTATAATAGGCAATTGTGGAGATTTTAGAAGGCATTCCTCATTGGTCCAAATATTAGTCATCACACGAGTCACATTTAACCAATAAATAAGAAAAAAGACTCTAAATGATGTTTTTATGTACTGTTACGCCAACTGCCGCTCTTGAATCGTTAAATAAGGGTATGTATATGCAGTACAGGAAAGGACACTAGTCCAATGTTTCAAAGATGCAGGAATACAAATTATTCTAATGTTTCAGACATGCAGGAATACACAGTAGTCAAAAAACAGAGATGCAGGAATACACATTAGTCTAATGTTTCAGAAATGCAGAGTGCAGATGAAACAAGATTCGATACAGTTCAACGGTGCAGTCAGTAGGCACGATTATTGAAATTAATATAAATTGAGGGAAGCCCGCTCGAATGTGATATCGACGAACAGTTAATCAAGGATTTCTATTATATGTATAGGTGAACGGGAGTTTAAATTTGATGATATTGGCCAGAATTCAAACTCGTCAAGAAAGAAAAGGATAGCTAGGACTCAGAAGGATATCTAGTTCAGAAGGATATCTAGGACTAGGAGCTTTCTGAAATCCTTGGCCCAGACCTTGAGTCAACTCAGTTTCCACTGAAGGTTCCTCATAGCATAACCCATGGATAAGTCTGGTTGACAGAAATGCCAATATAGATGTATTCATATTACATCAGTCTGCCATAAGATGTATTCTATCTCCTGTTCCCTAACAACGCCGAGTTCATTGCGATACATACCTTCACACTGAACGTAGACATCTCTTCATAGGGCAACAACGAACTGAATTCGAACTAACATTAGGGTGATATAGAATCAGAACTCCGACTTTAGAATTTAGAGAGATTTCTGCTTGCTAGTTTACATGAGGGAGATCATGAAGATCAGGAGATGTTATCAGGGGATGTTATCAGGGGATGTTATCAGGGAGGTGTGTGATTGAGGGTGTTTGAGGTGTTTGTTTTTGATGGTTGTGAGGGTGTTTGAGGGTGTGAGTTTTTGAGAGTTTGAGGGTTTGAGGGTTGTGAGGGTGTTTGAGGGTTTGAGGGTTTGAGGGTTTGGTTTGAGTTTTTGAGGGTTTGAGCGTGAGCGTGAGCGGTGTGGACACGGGTAAAGGCGGACAACTATACGTAGGAATGATCCCTACTCTCAATTCAACCCCAGTGCCTGTATATAATTCACCAGAGTATACTGCCGGTGCAGGAACACCGTCCCCTGTCTAGGCCGTCTTCCTAACCACCCCTTCCCTTACACGCCTCGGGAGCAGGCGTTTGTGAGGTCTATCTACAACGCATGATAGACGCACCGATGCGGCTGTGTGCAGGCCGCATGCACCCTGAAGCGGCACGGGCTGATTTATTTCATGCGCGTCCCTAATCGCAACATTTTAACCCTTACGCTTCGCAACATAAAAGGGCCGCTAATTCCTGTTATTGATTCCCCGACAATGAGTTATGTATATCGCCTAACTTGGTATGTAAAGTTTTGAATAAGAACATAAGAAGATGAGATAAGAGATACAATAGAGATAACACATCAGGACGAGATCTGATGGGACAGAGATCTAATGGGACAGAGATGATCGAGACAAGAGAGGAAATAGTCTGTCATGGTATTCTTACAGTCATCAATTTAATGTTAAGGTTTATTGATAATATAATGGTTGCTTCGGAATTGAGTTTGCTAGTTTACAGTCTGTTATTGTGGTGTCTCCTTTAGTCGTGATTTTGATTATTTGTCATTACGTAAATGATATTGTTTATGTACTTATCTTGTTGATCCATTCACTATTCCGATTATCACCTATCTGATCATCCCCTATCCGATTATCCCCTATCCGATTATCCCCTATCCGATTATCTCCTATCCGATTATCCCCTATCCGATTATCCCCTATCCGATTATCCCCTATTCCGATTTATAGTCCTATTCAATATTTTTGCCTGTCTTTCTTATGGCTGGAAATCATTCTAAATACTAACCTTAGGCCTGCTAGTCCAGAGGTTCTCTCTGTTTCTGTTACTGGTAACTTTGATGGATGGTCTAGATCTGAGCTTGGAAAGCTCCAGAAAAACGAGCCTTCCGAAATGTACGAGGTATTCGTGAAAGTCGCAACAAAGCAAAAGTTGGTGTTTAAGTTTATTCTTAACGAAGATACTTGGAGAATTAATGAGTCTTTTAAAGACGAGTTTGATGAGCATGGAAATCGGAATAACTATGTTGAAGCCAACGAGTTGATTCCATATGATGAGGGTAGTGAGCTAATTGAGACATGTGATGAGCCCATTGGGACATGTGATGAGCCCATTGGGACATGTGATGAGCCAATTGAGACATCTAATGAGCCAATTGAGACATCTAATGAGCCAATTGAGACATCTAATGAGCCAATTGGGACATCTGATGAAGCAATTGGGACATCTGATGAAGCAATTGAGGTTTCTGATGAGCCAATTGAGGTTTCTGATGAGCCAATTGAGGTTTCTGTTGAACCTGAGACTTCTACTGAGCCATTTGAAGCATCTAATGAGCCAATTGAGGCTTCTGTTGAACCTGAAACTTTACCTGATCCAATTGAAGCTTCTACTGATCCAATTGAAACTTCTACTGATCCAATTGAGGCTTCTGTTGAACCTGAAACTTTACCTGATCCAATTGAAGCTTCTACTGATCCAATTGAAACTTCTACTGATCCAATTGAGGCTTCTGTTGAACCTGAAACTTCATCTGATCCAATCGAAACTTCAGCTGATCCATTTGTGAATGGTCATCCCATTGACCAAAATTACCCTCTGGAAAGGGACCGTCAAAACTCATCTGAATATGATCAAAATGGTATTGATGTCGGAAAAAAACCTCCACTCAATCAAGTCGCTAATGTTACTGATTCTGAACAAAAAATCAGTATGGAGGATAGTTCTGATGAGACAGATCAGTCTAGCTTGAATGGTCAAGATGATGAAGTTCTCGTGATCTCGCCCATTCTGTATGTTGCCAGTACTAAAGAGTCCTGGCACGGGGCTGACGACATCAACAGCAAGGAGAACATGGAGTATTTGCTGCCTACAGAATCGTCATTTACTGAGCTTTCTTTCGTGACAAGCGACACCAAGCTCCAGTCTCCTCACTACGGAATCCTGCAGAATGAAGTTCAGAAACAGGAAGATAGTTTCGACTCCACTGCAGATGAAACGCAGTCCAGCGTAAACACCACTAGAGTGTTGGGAATAATCGAGGGTACTGGCGGGGCCAATAACCGATTAGGAGAGTTGACTATTTCGAGTCAGAAACCACGGCGGTCGAGTGGATTTTTTGGCCGACTCCTGAGTTTTTTCCGGAGCTAATCTGGTGATGAACTCAGCTAATAAGATAGAGTGGTTTTGAACGAGGGAAGAGGCTGAGTCGGCAATATTATTGACCAGTGTTGATCTTTTGTGGTCTGATCTTTCTGGTGTTCTGATCTTTCTGGTGTTCTAGTCTAGTGTCTAGTGTTCCAGTATTGATTATGTTGATTCTAGTGATCTAGTCTGTGTTCTAGTCCAGTCTTCTAATATACTGCTCTACTTCTCTACTTCTCATGATTCCATGATTCCATAATTCCATCATTTATTATTCTTCCTATTCACTTCCTACCCTTCTTCTTATTCTTCTTCTTCTTTCCTTCGTCCTTCTTCTCCTCAACAATCGCTTTGTCTTCAACAACTGTCACATCTGGCTCTTTAAACTCAAGATTACTCATCACAGAAGCAACACCTATGGCCTCTTTTGGCTCGGTTTCTGCCAGCACAGGCCGTTTGGAACTGGCCACTCCTCGAGGTCCTAAAAAGGTTAAGATTTTTGATAATTCCTTTGCTTTATATGTGGAGTAAACCAAGCATTTGGTGGATTGGGAATCGTAGATCTTGAACTTGACCACGTTTTTGGCTCTCCTTTCATCTGTGGTTTTGGCCACTTTTCCGGACTCTTTGGCCACATTTCCGGACTTTTCGCCAACTTTTCCGGACTTTTTCTTGGCCATGTTGGCATAAGTGATGGAGACGGTTGCGGCGGGGTACGCCTGGAGGAGTTTCAGCGATGACTGAATGAAAGCGTCCATTGGAGTGATGCGAGTGGAGAGAAGATTTTGAGACTCAAGAGTGACGAGATTTGTTTGACGCTAGTGGCGATATGAGCTGTGCACGACTGCCAAACAAAATGTACTAGTGACAATATGAGTCGCGCACGACTGTATCGCAACTTGTAATTCTTACAGTATTTTCAAAATTATTCATACCAGAAATTATACCCCAATATTTTAAAAAGTTTCGTACCCTTGGCATATTTTCAAACCCAAGTTTTTATATACGGACACCATGGAAACTAGTTCAATTCCGTCCTTTTTGCCTTGACTTCCAAATGTATATGAGGTAATTTTTTGAAAGTTTAGAATATTATTTAATGAAAATAGTGAACATTATGCCATGTTGTTTGGAAGATTGTGCGAATGGGTGCAAAACTTTTAAATTATTGGTTTGAATAATTTTGTCGCACTACTTCGAATAATTTTAAATCTTGGTATGAATAATTTTGTCGCACTGCTTTGAATAATTTTGAAATCTTGGTATTGATGATTTTGGTTTGAATAATTTTGAAACACATGGATTAGTCCTCTGTTAAGTATTCCACTTAGTCTTCTGATAATTCTTCTAGTGAGTCTTCTAGTAAGTGCTCTAGTAAGATTTTTAGTCTTCTAGTAATTCTTCTAGTGAGTCTTCTAGTAAGTGTTCTAGTAAGATTTTTAGTCTTCTAGTAATTCTTCTGATAATTGTTTTAGTAAATGTTCTATTTAGTCTTCTAGTAGGTCTTCTAGTAATTCTTCTAGCAAGTCTTAAAGTCTTCTAGTCTTCTAGTAAGTTTTATAGTCTTGTAGTGAGTCTTCTAATTAGCCTTCTTCTCATAGTAAGTCTTCTAGTAAGTGTTTTAGTAAAAATTCTAGTAAATTTTCTACTTTTCTAGTATGTCTTCTGGTCTTCTAGTCTTCTAGAAAGTTTTTAGTCTTCTAGTGTGTATTCTAGTATGTGTTCTAGTATGTCTCATAGTCTTCTAGTAGGTCTTTAGACTTGAGGTGATATGAGCTACGCACGACCACCAAACAAAACTAATGGACATATGAGTCGCGCACGACCACAGAGCCACAATCCAAGAAGGATATAATAGTACTTTAAGAGATATTTTCTCAGATGTTAAAGTACTTAGCCAAAATAGTAATAGTGAGTTAAGAATTGGATCTTTTAATATTCGAACTGGATTATCTGAAGACGTTCCTCTTACTGCTGCATATGCTATCTTTAATCGTACAGTGATTTTCAAAATTATTCACTAGTGCGACAAAATTATTCATAGCAGTGCGCAAAATCATTCATACAATATTACAAAATTATTCATACAATATTACAAAATTATTCATAACAAGTATGAGTTTTACTATACAGCATAACATGGAAACTATTTTAGTTTTGTCCGTTTCACCCTTAATTGGAAGACCCCTAAATATTTAAGTGAGGCAATCTTCAGATTTTAGATTACAGAATTTTGAATTCTATTAAAAGTTGACTTTTTCTATTGGTTTGAATAATTTTGAAATATTGCTATGAATTTTGTTTCGCACTGGTACAGTATTTTTCAAAATTATTTATAGCAGTGCGATTATTCATACTAATATTTCAAAATTATTCATACCAGTATTATAAAATTATTCATACCAGTATTATAAAATTATTCATACCAAGTGCAAGTTTTAATATACAGCATAACATGGAAACTACTTTAGTTTTGTCCGTTTAGCCGTTAATTGGAAGACTTTATGAATGGTATATAAGAGAAATCGTCCAAATATTTATTTTCTATTACTGAATTCTATTAAAAGTTGGTAGAAACATATTCCATTTGGTATGAATAATTTTGTCGCACTGGTTTGTATAATTTTGAAAAATACTGTATGAATAATTTTTCGCACTGGTATGAATTTTGTCGCACTTCTATGATTAAATTTGAAAGACTATATAGGCACAGCCCTTACCTCAACGTGTATCACATCTCCAGAAGCCATAAGCCTTGGCGGTGCCACACTCTTATTTGAATTTACACCACCTCATCCTATTTATATGTAAGCAAGAATACTTGATATTCTTTCTCTAAGGACCTATTCTCCCTTCTCTTATATTCTGTAACTATATTGAATATACAGTCTTTTTCAAAATTATTCATACCAGTGCGAAAAAAATATTCATACCATATTTCAAAAATATTCATACCATATTTCAAAAATATTCATACCATATTTCAATATTCATACCATATTTCAATATTCATACCATATTTCAATATTCATACCATATTTCAAAAATATTCATACATATTTCAAAATTATTCATACCATATTTTAAAATTATTCATACCATATTTCAAAATTATTCATACCAATGCGACAAAATTGTATCAAATGTTTCTCACCTACTTTTAATAGTTTTCAGTAATCAGATATTTTATATCTTGCTGGTTGCTATAATATCTTAAAGTTGGAGTCTTCGAATCAACGGTCGAAAAGTACAAAACTAAAATACATTTCAATTTATGCTGTATATTAAAACTTGTATTTGGTTTGAATCATTTTGAAATATTGGTATGAATAATTTTGTCGCACTGGTATGATAATTTTGACCTACTGGTATGATAATTTTGACGCACTGGTATGATAATTTTTCGTACTTCTATGAATAATTTTGTCGCATTGGTATGAATAATTTTGAAAAATATTGTATAAGTTAAAATATGTTAACTCAACTTTCTACCCAAGGGACGACCCCCAAAAAGCTCAATAGAATATCTCTTTCTTACCAGAGGACAGTCCATACAAATATTGGATCCCTAATGACGATTTACCTTTACCGGATCTTGAATATGTTTTGGAGGAAATACAGTCTTTTCAAAATTATTCATACCAGTGCGAAAAATTATTCATCCAATATTCAATTCAAACTAGTGCGAAAAGTTATTCATCCAATATTTCAATTCAAACTAGTGCGACAAAATTATTCATACCAAATGGCATGTTTCACACTAACTTTTAATAGTTTTCCGTAATCGGATATTTTATATCTTGCTAATGCTATTACATTCTATTATTGGAGTTTTTGAATCAACGGTCGGCAAAACAGTAGTTTTCAAGTTATGCTGTATATCAAAAGTTTTATTTGGTATGAATATTTGAAATATTGGTATATTTTTAATATTGGTATGAATATTTTTTCGCGCTGGTTTGAATACTTTTAAAAAAGACTGTATCTTCACACCATCACCAAACCTCCTCATTTATACTCCTACTAATTAATACCATATATACTCCTTTTATTAATACCATTTATACTCCTTTTATTAATACCATTTATACTCCTTTAATTAATACCATTATCCTGTTTAATTAATACCATTTACCTATTTAATCAATACCATTATCCTATTTAATTAATACCATTTACCTATTTAATCAATACCATTATCCTATTTAATTAATACCATTATCCTATTTAATTAACACCATTTATCCTACTTAATTAACACCATTATCCTATTTAATTAACACCATTTATCCTACTTAATTAACACCAATATCCTATTTAATTAATACCATTTATACTCCTATTTAAGAATATTCTCTCTATCACTATCAAATCCTGTCTCTTACAAACTATTCCTCATAATGGAACGTCGTAGCCCAATATCATGCTGCCTATGAGAAATAAATTCAAGCACGTAACAAATCCCCATATAACAATGGCTACTACTGTCATCACTGGCCCGTTACTCATATCCGAATGACCCTTGAACCGCAACACAGACTCATCCTCAAAGTAATGCGTGCGCACGTCTCCTTGGAACGGGTCTAGAGGCTCCCCTCCATCTTCGTAAAGAGTAGAGTCTCTAGATACCGGAACCGCTTGCATGGTAGCATTCTGGCTAGACGATTCTGGTGCTTTTGAAGGTGCAGAAGTGGTGGAGTGTTTCAGAAGCAAGTTCTGCAGCTCCAAACTCTCATCTTCCACACCATCATCTTCCCAACCAGAACAAGGGTGTGCATTCCTCAAGTCCTTGAGACGGATGGCCGGCTCCGTGGCACTGAAACGGCTCTGGTTGCCCTTGGTGCCTTCTTCTTCTACCAACACATCCTCTTCGCGCACGTGAATGGGCACCCTCATGATTTGCTTCAGGCACGTGAACCAGATCAACGGCGCCGTCACCACTGGCAAAAGAACCGACAACACCACCTGCAGGGCATTCAATGTAGACGCTAGGCCTTCACGGCCCGAATACGTAACCACCAATAAACACGGGAGAATGGCGATGGCACGTGTTACCAAGCGTCGCACCACTGGCAGAAATGACCATTCCAAAAAGCCCTCCAGCACCATCTGTCCTGCCAAAGTACACACCACACCTGCAGATTGGCCAGAGCAAAGAAGGGCCAAAGCAAACACCACGCCTGCAGATGGCGAAATGTGTTTAGATAGCAAATGGTGGATGGTGAACAAATCACTGCTTTCACCTGCATCCTCATCGTCGGAGTCTGAGTCTGAATCTGAAGCAGAGTCTCGTTTCTTGGAGCCCACCGTAGCACCTGCCACAATAAGAATGGTTGCATTGACAAAGAGAGCCACAGTAAAGAGTGAAACCACTAGTTCCACGATAGTGTAGGTCATAGTATCATTTATAGCATGCATAGAAGGACGGTAATAATTTTTGGGAGGGGAATTTTCGATTCGTCTTGCATAATCATCAGCAGAGATTCTGGAGAAGTCTTGAAGTTGAGAATTGGGATGATTTGGGGAGTTTTGGAGGTTTGGGGAGGTTTGCTGGAAGTTTGGGGAGGTTTGCTGGAAGTGTTGGGAGTTTTGCTGGAGGTTTGGGGAGGTTTGCTGGAGGTTTGGGGAGGTTTGCTGGAAATTTGTGGAGTTTTCCTGAAAATCTGGAGAATTGGACTGGAGGTTTGGAGAATTTTCTTGAAAGTCTGAAGAGTCTGCCTCAAAGTCCTTGGAGTCTGAGTAATAACCATTCTTAATGTCATAGTCCTTGAGTCGTGCTTGAACCAAACCTGAACCCAAATATAAAGAATGTGGCATGACTGTGGCTCCCAAAATAGCCAAGCTTAAAAAAAGCCCATTCCCTCCTTTCCTATCGTCAGTGTCAATCACCTTTTCATTTGGCAAAAATCCCTTCAAGACATCACCCACTGAGAACTCCGGGTCTCTTGAAACCTGCCACAATTCAATGGCAAAACAAATCACTGTTCCAGACACCATAAACGACACAAAGCCCTCGAAGATACGGATGAAGAGCATGGGCCCATTGGGACGGTAGGCCATGAGCACAATAAGAACATCCACCACGGTGATGATCACACCGAAAAAAAGTGGCACATTAAAGAGAATGTTCAAGGCAATGGCCGTTCCCACCACTTCAGCCAAGTCGGTGGCAATAATGGCGATTTCTGCCAAAATGTAGATGAACAAATTGAGGCGAGGCGCTAAGTTCTGCCTGCAATTGGCAGCCAAGTCTAGGCCAGTCACAGCACCTAGTCTGGCTGATAGAATTTGGAGGATAATAGCCAAGCAGTTTGATAAAAGGATGGAAAAAAGAAGTTTGTACTGGAAAGCAGAACCTGCAGCCACGGCGGTGGAGTAGTTTCCTGGGTCCATATAGGCCACCGAGACCATAAGACCGGGGCCAATAAACTTCATATATTTTTTTAGGACTGCGGAGAGTCGTGATAGGTAAGAATTCATTGATAGGGATTTGGAAGATGGGGGTAAGGAGATGGGAGATGAGAGATGGGAGATGGGAGATGGGAGATTGGTGTTGGAGTTGGAGTAGTTGAAGTAGCTGGAGTTGTAGTTGAAGTAGCTGGAGTTGTAGTTGAAGTAGCTGGAGTTGAACTTGTAGTTTGACTTGTTCTGTAGTTTTGGAGACTGGTAGATGGAAGACTGGATGCAGGAAAGAATATAATGTATATACAATTGTCAGATATTAAAATGACACTCAGGAGCTTGGCCTGATGTGATGCTGTTCGTGTCTCCGTATAACTGTAGGTATTGTTAACAGAAGAAGCGAGCGCGCCGGTCACGTGTGGCCTCCGGTTGTGAGAGCCTGTATGGTGAGACGAGCTATTGACTACCACACCAAGACCGAATTGAGATTGATCAGTAGTGGAGTAATTTGAGGACATTACTATTTTAAGGAACTTACTTTCTCAGTACACTATTTTCTCAGTTCACTACTTTCTCAGTACACTACTTTCAGTTCACTACTTTCTCAGTACACTACTTTCTCAGTACACTACTACAGTATTTTTCAAAAGTATTCAAACCAGTGCGACAAATTATTCAAACCAATATTTTAATTCAAACTAGTGCGACAAATTTTCAAATTAAATGACATACTGTTCACACCAACTTTTAATATTTTTCAGTAATCAGAAATTTTTATCTAGACTATTGCTTATACTTTCAGTCTTCCAATAAAAGGACAAATGGACAAAACCAAAGTAGTTTCCATGTCTATATTAAAACTTTTATTTGGTTTGAATAATTTAGTCGCACTGGCATGAATAATTTTGTCGCACTGATACAGTATTTTCATACCAGTGCGACAAAATTATTCGTACCAATACAGTGTTCTTCAAAATTATTCAAACCAGTGCCACAAATTATTCAAACCGAATACAAGTTTTAATATATAACATAACATGGAAACTAGTGTAGTTTTGCCCGCTTCCACCGTTGATTGGAAGACTCCAAGAATAGTATATACAAGCAATTATCCAGACATAAAATATCTAATTACTGAATTCTATTAAAAGTTGGTGTGAAACATTATACCATTTGGTTTGAATAATTTTGAAATATTGGTATGGATAATTTTGAAATATGGTATGGATAATTTTGAAATATTGGTATGAATATTATTGCGCGCTGATATGAATAATTTTGAAAAACAGTGTATTTCAAAATTATTTTCAATGCGACTAAATTATTCAAACCAAATGGCATAATGTTTCAAATCAACTTTTATAGAATCAGTAATCAGATATTTTATATTTTGCTAATTGCTATTACATTCTATTCTTGGAGTCATCCAATCAACGGTTGAAATAGATAAAACTAAAGTAGTTTTCATGTTATGATGTATATTAAAACTAAAGTAGTTTTCAGGTTATGCTTAATATTAAAACTAAAATAGTTTTCATATTATTCTTATTAAAACTAAAATAGTTTTCAGGTTATGGTGTATATTAAAACTAAAATACTTTTCATGTTATGCTTATTAAAACTAAAGTAGTTTTCAGGTTATGGTGTATATTAAAACTAAAATAGTTTTCATGTTATGTGTTAGATTCTTTGATAACTTTAAGTACCAGATTGTTTATTTATTCGTGCATGATTTCTTTTGAAGGGGAATCGGGTTAACTTATATAGACTTCGGGATGTTATGCATCCCGGAGTTAAGTTAGTGACTAAATGTTTCAGGCGAGCGGTAGTAGGATGGAACTGGGAATGTGGCATCCTTAAGTTTCAGAGTGGCGGTAGTACGAAGACTGGGGATGCTGCTGAGTTTCTGACTGCATAGTCTAGGCTATAATTGCCCATAAGGGTAGCATACCTATGTGGCGTCTAACATTATGACGTATATTAAAACTAAAATAGTTTTCATATTATGCTTATTAAAACTAAAATAGTTTTCATGTTACGCTGTATATTAAAACTTTTATTTGGTTTGGATAATTTGAAATATTTAATTTTGAAATACTGTATTTTAAAATTATTCCTAGTGCGACAAAATATTTAAACCAATTTTCAAATGTTTCGACCACTTCGCACAATCTTTCAAACCAAATGGCATAATGTTCACACCACTTCATTAAAATTCAATATTCAGTCTTAATCTGGACGATTGCTTATATACACTATTCTTACAGTCTTTTAATCAACGGTCGGAACCGACAAAACTAAACTAGTTTCATGTGATTCTATATAGAAACTTGTTTTGCTTTGAATGAATTGTCGCACTGGTACAGTCTTTTTCAAAATTATTCATACCAGTGCGACAAAATTATTCATGCCAATATTACAAAATTATTCATACCAAGTTTCATACAGCATAACATGGAAACTACTTTTTTGTCCGTTTCACCCTAAATTGGAAGACTCCAGGAATAGAATGTAAGAGCAATTGTCCAAATAAAAATTTTCTGATTACTGAATCTATTGAAAGTTGGTAGGAAACATTTTCCATTTGGTATGAATAATTTGTCGCACTGGTTTGAATAATTTTGAAATATTGGTATGAATAATTTTAAAAAAGACTGTATATTTTTGAAATTCACTGTATTCTCAGTACAGTACAATTTTTGAAATCACATATGATAGTTTTTTGTCGCTTTTGACAGTGATTAGAAGATTCCAAATGAAGTATATAGGCAATTCTCTAGATTAAAATTCTGAATATTGAATTGTAATATAAGTTGGTGTGAAATATTGGTTTGAATATTTTTGAGAAACACTGCACACTTTGAAAAACACTTTACAGTATTTCTCAAAATTATTCATACCAATTCAAAATTATTCAAACTAGTGCGACAAAATTATTCATACCAATTCAAAATTATTCAAACTAGTGCGACAAAATTATTCATACCAAATGGCATAACGTTTCACATCAACTTTTATAGAATTCATTAATCGAATATTTTATATCTGGAAGAGTTTATATTTACTCATTTTGGAATCTTCAATCAACCGTCGAACCGGACAAAACTAAGTTGTTTCCAGTGACTTACTAGGCAATGCCTAATATCCCAAAACCTAAGATCTTTAGATCTTTTTGCTACGATTCAGTGGACAAGCTTTCAATATAACTTCTTCATAGTTATCTGGTTGATCCTGCCAGTAGTCATATGCTTGTCTCAAAGATTAAGCTATACATGTCTAAGTATAGCATTATACAGTGAAACTGCGAATGGCTCATTAAATCAGTTATTGTTTATTTGATAGTACCTTGCTAATTGGCATACGCCTGGCAATTCTAGAGCTAATACATGCTTAATACCCAACTCACGAAGGGTAGTATTTATTAGATAAAAAATCAACATTTTCGATGATTCATAATAACTTAACGAATCGCATGACTTTAAGTTGGCGATGGTTCATTCAAATTTCTGCCTTATCAACTTTTGATGGTAGGATAGAGGCTTACCATGGTTTCAACGGGTAACGGGGAATAAGGGTTCGATTCTGGAGAGGGAGCCTGAGAAACGGCTACCACATCCAAGGAAGGCAGCAGGCGCGCAAATTACCCAATACTGTAAATTAAATTTTGTATTTGGTATGAATGTATTTGAAATATTGGTATGAATAATTTTGTCGCACTGGTATGAATAATTTTGAAAAAAACTGTACACTACAGCGATACAAAATTATTTACAGTATTTTTCAAAATTATTCATACCAATGCGACAAAATTATTCATACCATTATTTCAAAATTATTCATACCATTA
>VATE01000054.1:21723-39063 GCA_008065195.1 Metschnikowia amazonensis | reverse complement strand
TTTTTTTTTTTTCGGAGTTCCTTTTTTTTTGTTTTTTGTTTTTTGTTTTTTGTTTTTTCGTTTTGTATTTTGTTTTGCATTTTGTTTTGTTTTTTCGGTTTGTTTTTTTGGTTTGTTTTTGGTTGAATATTCCTTTTAACCATAACGTTACATTGCCCGCCTTGGCCTTGCCGCTTTTGGGACAGCAACTGAATTTCAAGCGGTATCTGACTGCCTGAGCATCTCCCTTTGAACGTGCCTGCCATTGCACGAAACACTAAATTCCAAACATTTGAGCTGACACCTGAAACACACACATTGAAGTGGTTGAAACATACACCTATACTGCCGAAAGTGGACACAAACCTGAAATACGACTTGAAATTGGGACAAACGAAAACACTTGAATAACTCAAACTCCTTCTCCAAACTCAAACTCCTTCTCCAAACTCAAACTCCTTCTCCAAACTCAAACTCCTTCTCCAAACTCAACTCCTCCATAATATACCCAAACACGAGCTCATTCCTGAAACATACTCCTGAAACGTCGTATAATCCTTCCCAGTCTATCTTTGGATCGAAAGCGACTTCAAAAATAAAATCAAATCATGAATATTCCCTACAACTTCCTGAAAATGAGCCATTTGGATGGCTTCGATGAAACAAAATCAAAACCTTACCCTTTGCTGATGTATGGCCAAACGCCTCTGGGGAGCCCAGCCCCCACCGCATATAATATCGGTACCCCGCTGCCCCCACTTTCATCGTTGTCGTCCCGTGTCTTGGCAACCAATGGAAACTCCATGATTGCTCCCTCGCCCCTCACAATGTCTATCCATGGCAATACGGCGCAGTATGCAGGCCAGCATCAACAAATTCCCCAGCATCAACCTGCGTACCAGCAATTTGACCATCAAAAGTCTGCGTACGATTTCCATGAGCCGGATGCCCGCCATTTTCTGGAGAATGTGCGCATGAGCCAGGTGCAGAATGGCCAGAAACGCCATCCACTGAGTCCTCATCAGTTACACAACACCTTGAGTTCTGTGCAAGACCCACTGCTCCATCACCACCATCAACGACTTCTCCAGACGAATCTCCAGACGAATTTACAGACGAATCTACAGACGAATCTACAGCAGTCAAATATACAGAGCAATCTACAGCAGCTGTCAAATTTGCAGCCGCAACTGCAAGGTCTGCTCCAACAGCAAAGTTTACAGCAGCAAAACCTTCAAAGTATGCAACAAAACCTGCAAAGTATGCAACCAAACCTGCAAAGTATGCAACAAAACCTGCAAAGTATGCAACAAAACCTTCAAAGTATGCAACAAAATATTCAGCAAAATCTCCAGCAAACTATGCCTCAAAATATTCAGCAGCAGCAGCAGCAGCAGCAGCAACAACAACAACAACATCAACAACATCAACAACAACAACATCAACAACAACAACATCAACATCAACATCAACATCAACAACATCAACAACAACATCAACAACATCAACAACATCAACAACAACATCAACAACATCAACAACAACATATCCAGCATCAAGGCCAACTCCAACACCTGCATCTAAAAATGTCCCCCCATACTTACTCAGTCGCTAATGGAGTAATGGGTAACGTGATGCATGGTGGAAATGGGCTCAGTATGCAGTCGGCACTCCAGGCTACAATGCAAATGCAAAGAAATAACCCCAATGGAGTACATACAGGTCAGCAGTTCCGAACAGATCAAGATGTCAACAATCAGAATGCTCTACGAATCGCTTCCAAATTGCTTCCTCCCAATTTGGACGATGGCCTGAAAAAAAAGCGCGGCAGACCCAAGAAATTGATCTTGGACCCTTCCACCAATCAATACATTGACTCATCGCATGAGAACTTTAAGAAACTCAACAAGATTTTGAAGCAGGCCATGGAAAATGCTGACCCAAAGGATTCCAGATTTTCCAAGAGCACCAAGTTAGATATCATGAATGACCAAGCCTTGAAGCAGTTATTGGAGCAGAAAGACCGCCGTGGCCGTCCACGGAAATTTCCAATAGAGCAGACTGGCATTACTATTAAAGGTATACGAGTTAGTGGTACCATGAAGGGAAAAAAGAAGGATGCCTTAACACTGGATGCTGATAAAGTGCAAAAGAAGAAGAGGGGACGTCCCAAACGGGAAGCAGATGTTGAGCTTTCTACCAGTGCATGATGAGATTTTTTCAGCGGTGATCCAGAGCTCAAGTGCAAATTCAGATTTTACATTTTCCTGCGATCTTTAGGCCCGTACACCATCTGATAGAATACTGGTACTAGGAGTGACTCGTTGAAGAGAGTGATATGATATTATATTGTATGATATTATATTGTATGATATTATATTATATGATATGATATGATATGATATTATATTATATGATATGATATGAGAGATATGATATGATATGAGAGATATGATATCATACATTCTTATTCATCATCAATAGAATCTCACTGACATTATGTCTCAGACCTAATGCTTCAAAGTGCTTGTGTAATATATTAGAGATGGTAATAGCATATAATATACATTCTACTCGCCATCAGAAAAGTAGCCCTTTCAGCTCTTCCATATCCCTCTTCTAGTCTTGTCCCGCAATTATTTGCTCTTCCCCATTCGGAAGTTGGCCGAGTGGTCAAGGGTCTGGACCCTAGCGGCGCGCGTGCACGTCAGTTCGAACCTCTCTAGCTGGTGTACTTTTTCTCGCACTCGACCCGCATGAACTTTACTACTCTTAGCAATCTCCTACCACTCTTTCTCCAAAGCATCCATTCCCTTCCAAGCCTTTAGAAGCTCATAGCACACTCTCCTTACAACCCTACTGAATATTTGTTATGATCACTCCAATAACTGTCCTGCGGGCTGCCATAGGCAGTGGTATTCTCCACCCTGTACAACGCTCTGCCAACTTCCAATTGGCCATCAACAACTCCGACCATTTGGTGCTAATAGAACCCAAGCTTCCCCTCCTACACCAATGTATAAGTCGAGCTGAACAAAATGATCCAATTTTGGCCAAAATTGACCCAGAAACAAAGAATTTGGATAATAATATGCTGACCCAGCCTCCAACCGCATCCAGCTCCCTGACCAGAGATGAAGATACTGTTGAATCAAATTCCGATATCACTAATATTGAATCAAATTCTGATATTGTTTCAAATACTACTAATATTGAATCAAATTCCCATATTGTTCCAGATACTACTAATATCGATTCAAACACCAATACTGATTCAAACACCAATACTGATTCAAACACCAATACTGATTCAAACACAAATACTGATTCAAACACTCCTAATATCGATTCCTTCTCCCATACTGATTCAAACACCAATATCGATTCAAACAATACTAATATCAATTCCTTCTCCCCTAATTCAATCAAAATCGAACCTGATACCACTGGAACTGTGGCTCATCCCAAAAGTCCCTCCCAAACTATATCTAATTCCCCTAAAATAAACCCTAGTGTCCTTCCCAATCATCATGATCCCCAAATATCCCAAGACAAAAAAGAATTCGTGTCTTCAGCCATCTTCTCGGTCACTCCAATCTTCCAAATCGAAAACCTCGAACTGCTAGGGTTCCAGTTCTTCCTGAGACTTTATATCGATGATAAAGAAAATCGGTTCAATTTTGGCCGTATCCAAGAACCCCTTATTGTGTCCCATAAATGGCTGCCCGTTCAAAGTGCTAGTCGGGACTGTTATCTTGGAGTCCTATTGAATACAGGAGAGGTGATGGTTTTGGTTAGGGAAACTCTCGACTTGTCGAGCTATACCGTGAAATTCCGCACCTTCACCGCATTGTTGGACCAATTGTGCTTGTCGGGAGACCGCTTGACCAATGATGGAGATATCATTGTTTCTGGAGCTCATTACTCAGAGTTAAGAGTCACGGACTTTTCGTTTGGCGAGTTCCGAGGCCTTTCGGCGCTCTTCTTGGCCCATGAATCGGGCGATATCTCCGTCCACCTGCTTGCTCCAGACTTGCCCCAGTTGCACCGCTTCTCTACTAAGGGCCTCGTGGTGTTACTGGTGTGGTGTACGGGTGTGCTCTACTACGTGCTCAGCGACAACTCCATCTACCGGTATAATTACGACTCGGAAATGGCCGATTCCGCACCCTCCGATGCGGAGCTAATCAAGCCACCGTCCCGCTTCTTGGTGTCTAACATTGTGCCTGTTCAATCGCTACTTGTGGTGACCGATACTGCATATATCCATGTGGTGGGTCTGGGTGCACCAGTATCGGCCAAATTGCCCTTTAACTCGGTTATATGTGGAATTCCCATTGTTGAAAGTGCCACGGGGTTTATGGCCTACTTGGTGTTTGAAAATGGCCGTTTTGGCATGGCCCATTTCGATTTTTCCACATGCACGCTTTCTGTTTCGCCCAAATGCCAGATTTTGGACGCTTTTTCAAAGCAGACCTTGAATAGATACCTGGGAGTGTTGGCTAAGGAGCAGGCCCGTGCACCATGGCAAGAATTTGCCCCATATTTGGACAATTCGGCCCTGGGAAATCTTACAGTGCATGGCACGACGCTCATGGCCGGATATTTGGTGGTGGTGTACAGTTTAGCGCCGAAAAATGTCATTAGCCATGTCATCAAGTCCAAAAAGGAGTATTCCGTGAGTTTTGTGGCCATAAACGCAGGCCACGAGTCTGAAAATGCTTCGTGCCAGTCGATTTCTCAGATGTTATTGTTTTTTCTCCAAACAAAAAGTCAAATTCCAATTATTGACAAGAAAGTCTCGGAAAATGATGCTGGGGGCATCGCATCTTTTGTTTTGGCGCTCAATCTATGGAAAAACTCCCAGTTCCTGGACCCCAACACCTTGGAATTATCGGTGATTTCGTGCCCTTCTTTAGATGACACTTTGATTGTCAACTTTAGAAATAATCCTGCAATTAATCACTTGCAAAATCTCTATTTGTTGAACCAGTCGGTACTTTATACGCTATATGCAGTCCGGACTAAAGAAATTTCAAAAACCACAATTGATGGTAGTCTAGCGCAACTAATTGAAGAGATTGACCGTGACCAGAGGCTGATTTCGCAGAAAATCAGAACCCATTTGGCTCGTATCCTCTTATCGTGGGCGCATATGCAGGAACATGGATATTTCAGTTCGGACTTTGATAAATTCATCTTGGCCACGTATCAGAAGTTTGTTTCACCGAGCTATGCAGTACCCATTGCCCCAGAGACTTCCTTGACCATTTCCGGGGACCTTTGCACCGAGCTGTTTGAGGTTCTGGTGGACCAGATCATGGAAGATGATTTTTTGGACGTGGTACGCTCGGGTTCAGACCATAAATGGCCTCGGTGCTCCTCCACACTCCTCCCAATCTTGAGTTTGACCAATAAAACCAACGAATTGTCTAGCCATAATTACTTGGCCGAGTCCATAGAAGGGTCGTTGATATCGCAGGCTCTATGCAGGCAGTTGAATTATTGTATCTATACCGGGACACGAACGTTTGAGCTTAAGAAGGGAGTATAGAAGAATGACTCTAGGGACTAGTTTATGATGGATAAGTCTAGATCTAGAGGTTAGTTTTTAGTGTAGTTATGGGCTAGTTTATAGTCTATTATTATATTTATAGTGTAGTTCAGTCTAGTCCAGTGTAGTTGATAGTCTTCAGTCTAGTTCAGTCAATTTATAGTCTAATTCATATCTACTTCATGTCTACTTCATAACTCTAGTTCTTAAGTTTAGTAGTCTACTTCATAGTCTACCTCATAGTCTACCTCATAGTCTACCTCATGGTCTACTTCCTAGTCTAGTTTTATTGGTCTACTTCATAAGTCTAGTACTATTAGTTTACTTCATCACTCTATTTCTATAAGTTTAGTGCTTTTAGTCTAGTTCGATACGTCTATGTCGTGAGACTAGGTCTATATTATAGTGCTTGTAGTGTAGTTCATAACTCTAGTGCTATTAATCTACTTCATAGTCTACTTCATAAGTCTGCTTCATAAGTCTAGTGCTATTAGAATACTTCATAAGTTTAGTAGTCTACTTCATGAGTTTAGTTCTTACTATACTTTATGAGTCTACTTCATAAGCCTAGTTCTTAATATGGCTTATAAGTCTAGTTCATCAGTCTAGTTGTATTAGTCTAGTTCATAGTCTAATTCATAGCTCTAGTTCACCGTCAACTTCATAAGTCTCATGAATCTACTTCATAGTCTACTTTTTAGTCTACTTCATAGTCTACTTCATATTCAACTTCATAAATCTAGTTCTTTAGGTCTAGTGCTATTAGTCTAGTTCATAACTCTAGTCTAGTTCATCAGTCTAGTTCATATGCCTACTTCATAATTCAAGTCTACTTCATAAGTCTAGTCTTTAAGTGTCATAAATCTACTCTATACGTACTTTATAGTCTAGTTCAAAGGCAACTTCTTAGTCTACTTTATAGTATAGTTCTATTCGTTTATTTCATAGTCTACTTTTTAGTCTACTTCATGTCTACTTCATACCTCTAGTCCTATTAGTCCATAAGACTATTGCTATACATCTAGTTCAGTCTAGTTCGTAGTATAATTCATAGTGTACTTCAGTCTAGTTCGTAGTATAATTCATAGTGTACTTCAGTCTAGTTCGTAGTATAATTCATAGTCTACTTCAGTCTAGTTCGTAGTATAATTCATAGTCTACTTCATAGTCTACTTCATACTCTAGTGCTATAGGGCTAGTTCTATTAGTGTAGTTCATAAGTCTAGTTCTATTAGTGTAGTTCTTACTATACTTCATAATTCCTGTAGCCTAGTTCATAATCTAGTTCAAAATCTAGCTCTATTAGTCCATAAGTTAAATGCTATTTGTCTACTTCATAAGTCTAGTTCTCGTAGTCTATTTCGTAAGACTAGTTCTATATCTCTAGTGCTATTAGTGTAGCTCATAAGTCTAGTGCTATTAATCTACTTCATAGTCTGCTTCACAAGTCTAGTTCTTAGTATAGTTCATAGTGTATTCCAAAGTCTACTTCATAGTCTACTTCATAGCTCTAGTGTTTAGTTCATAAGTCTAGTAGTCTACTTCGAAATTCTACTACATAACTCTAGTGCTATGAGTGTAGTTCATAAGTTTAGTTGTATTAGTCTAGTTCATATATCAAGTAGTCTACTTCTATCAGTCTAGTTCATAAGTCTAGTTCTATAAGTCTAGTTCTCTTAGTGTAGTTCATAAATCTAGTTCTCTTAGTCTACGTCATAGTCTACTTCATAGTCTACTTCATAGTCTACTTCATAGTCTACTTCATAGTCTACTTGATAGTCTACTTGATAGTCTACTTCATAGTCTACTTCATAGTCTACTTGATAGTCTACTTGATAGTCTACTTCATAGTCTACTTGATAGTCTACTTGATAGTCTACTTCATAGTCTACTTTATAGTCTACTTCATAGTCTACTTCATATTCTGGTTCGAAGTCTACTTCTTAGTCTAGTTCCATTAGTCTATCTCATAATCTAGTTCTACTAGTCTACTTTATATGCCTACTTCATAAGTCTAGTTCTACTAGTCTAGTTCATAAGACTACTCCATGTCTAATACATGAGTTTAGTTTTTAAGTCTAGTAGTCTAGTTCCTAAGTCTAGTTTTTTAGTGTAGTTTATAAGTCTAGTTCTATTAGTCTACTTCTTAAGTTTATTGCTATAAGCTTAATGCTATTAGTCTACTTTATAAGTCCAGTTCTATACATCTATTTCTATTAGTCTAATTCTATAAGTCTATTGCTATTACTCTAGTTCGTTTAGTCCATTTCGTAAGATTAATTCTATATGTCTAGTGCTATTAGTGTAGCTCATAAGTTTACTTCATAGTCTAATTCATAGTCTACTTCATAACTCTAATGCTATGAGGCTAGCTCAATGTCTAGTTCTATTAAGCTCTATTAGTCTACTTCAAAGCCTACTTCATAGACTACTTTAGAAGTCTCATAAGCCTACTTACTAAGTCTAGTAGTCTAATTCTATAAATCTACTTTATAAGTCTCATAAGTCAACTGAATAAGTCTAGTTCATAAGTCTAGTAGTCTAGTTCTATTAGTGAAGTTGATATGTCTACTTCATAAGTCTAGTAGTCTAGCTCATAAGTCTATATAAATTAGTCTAGTTGTATTAGTGTAGTTCATAAGTCTAGTAGTCTACTTCTTAGTTTACTTCATAGACAAGTTCATAAGTCTAGTTCTATGCGGCTAGTTCATAGTCTAGTTCTATTAATCTAGTTCATAGTCTAGTTCCATTAATCTAGTTCATAGTCCATTAATCTAGTTCATAGTCTAGTTCAATTAATAAACTTCATACTCAAGTTCATAGCCTACTTCATACTCAAGTTCATAGCCTACTTCATACTCAAGTTCATAGCCTACTTCATACTCAAGTTCATAGCCTACTTCATAAATCTAGTTCTATATATCTAGTGCTATTAGTCTAGTTCATAAGTCTAGTTTTCTACTTCATAGTCTACTTCATACGCTACTTCATAGTCTACTTCATAGTGTAGTGTCTACTTCTTAGTCTACTTCTTAGTGTAGTGTCTACTTCTTAGTCTAGTGTCTACTTCTTAGTCTAGTGCTATCAGTCAGTTCCGTATGAGTAGCACACTACCCATACAGACAAGATTATATACTCTGGTCGATCTAGACCTGACCTAGGGTAACTAGATCCGAGATTGTCTGCCCAAAAATGGGTAACTGGAATTGACTCCCTACTAAAGGATTCTCTCATATATACATTTAGGGGTCTTCCAATTATGGGTGCAACGAACAGAACTGATGTTATGCTGTAAATTAAAACTTGTTTTTTGTTTGAATATATTAGTCGCACTGGTGTGAAAATTCTTGAAAAACACTGTATTAATTTGGAAATTGGTTTGAATATTTTTGTCGCACTAGTTTGAGTAATTTTGAAATTGGTTTGAGTAATTTTGTCGCACTGGTATGAATTCTTCAAATATACTGTATTTATTTTTTTAATTATAAATTATTACTAAATATGAAAAATCTCAAGGATATCACGAAGATTTTTGGCAAGATATATGACAGTGGATAAATTAAAGAGTAAAGAAAAGATAAGTCTAGTTCATAATTCTATTGCTATGAGCTAGTTCATATGTCTAGTTCACAAGTCTAGTAGTCTACATCACAGTCTAGTAGTCTACTTCATAGTCTAGTAGTCGACTTCATAGTCTACTTCATAGTCGAGTTCTATAATTCTAGTTCTATTAGTCTAGTATATATCAAGTTTACGTTTCATAGAGAAGCTTTATCGGTGCGGAAAGCAGTGAGCATACAGGCTCATTTTCCATGAACTACCTTTAGTACCAACAGTGTATATCCACGCTTATTGTGGAGGGCCATCTGGAGGTACTAAATTGTCAATACGTAAGATTTGGAGTAAATGACTATCTTAATTTAAAAATTGGTAATTGTATAGTTTGACGGGTTAACTCTTGATATGGTACTTCATAATCGCGTTCTACTTGGTGTAATTGTTGGGAGTCTAGTACAGTCTTTCAAAATTATTCACACCAGTGCGACAAAAATATTCATCCAATATAAATTATTCATTCAATATAAATTATTCATTCAATATAAATTATTCATCCAATATAAATTATTCATCCAATATAAATTATTCATACAATATAAATTATTCATCCAATATAAATTACTCATCCAATATAAATCATTCATCCAATATAAATTATTCATCCAATATAAATTATTCATCCAATATAAATTATTCAAATCAATAAATGTTTCAATATACAGCATAACATGGAAGCTACTTTAGTTTTGTCCGTTTGGCCATTGATTTGAAGACTGCAAGAAAAGTCTACAAGCAATCGTTCAAATATAAATTTTCTGATTACTAAAGTCTATTAAAAGTTGGTGTGAAACATTATGCCATTTGGTTTGAATAATTTTGTCGCACTAGTTTGAATATTTTTGAAATTGGTTTGAATAATTTTGAAATTGGTATGAAAAATATGTCGCACTAGTGTAAATATTTTTGAAATTGGTATGAATAATTTTGTCGCACTGAATAATTTTGAAAAATCCCGTAGTCTACATCATACTCTTCATACTCTTCATACTCTTCATACTCTTCATACTCTTCATACTCTTCATACTCTTCATACTCTTCATACTCTTCATACTCTTCATACTCTTCTTACTCCTTCATATCTAATTCATACTCTTCCTATTCTACTTCTTACTCTACTTACTCTACTTACTCTACTTACTCTGCTCCTTGTCTACTGCCTACTTCTTATTCTAGTCTATTAGTCTACTTCTTGTCTAGCTATGTGCTATAGAATATATAGGATCCAGGAATAGGCGAGAACCCCTCATCCGAAGAAGCAAAAGTGCCCCGTAAAACACTCTGCTCCTTCTCTTTATTCCACACCAATTGGGTCTGGTTCCAGTGAATGAGTTTGCTCGCCGCACTTGGTGGTGGGTCCGATACCTTCGTGATCAAGTACGCAACCGAGGTCTCCGCAAAACCGTAGATGAGAAGACCGATCCACGGTAATCTCCGAATGAGGAAGAAAAATAGAAAACCAAACCCAAATAAAAGGCCCTCACGTGACTTGATCCATTGCTCCTTTTCCCGGTTGGTGAACCGCACGCGGTTGAAGTACGGTAGCAAGAGATCATGCACCATGGACCGCAGCCCGTAGTACGTGGTGAGGAATACCACTGCATAGTGTCGGGGCACGGCCTGCAACACAATAAATATGATCACCGCACGATCCGTGCCGATCTTGTCGTTGAGATTGTAAAACGACATGAGACCGAGGATCACGTGACCCACATAAGGTAACTTGCTCAACAAAAACACCGCCACGTTGAAGGCCATTTTATAGCAGTGGCGTCCGACAAACGTGGAGAAGTCCTGCGACGAAGTGTACTTTTCCCGCCACAACTGCACGCTGAATAGGCTCTTTTGGGGGGTTTTAGGCGACTCATGTGAGAGCTGTACCAAATTCCTGTGGTACTGATGATCCGCCCTCTCAGGATGTTTCTTGACATATAATTCGTCGATGAATTTCAAACTCAGCAAGAAGAGATCATCCAATTGGGTGCTGAAGTGCCTGGAAATGGAAGTGAAAAACACGCCCAAGTTGAGCACGCCAAATTGGAAATCTCTGAGCCAATTAGCCAGCGACTCCAAAAATTGCGTCTTTATAAAAATACCCATCAAGTTGGCAAATAGCCGGAGCGCCACCACTGGCGCCCAGAGCACGAGCTGGATGAAGATGGAGTATTTGATTGCATCAAGCGCCCGGGAGTAGTATGCAGACTGAAAGAGCCGAGGGTTCTGCACCAGCCGGTAGCCGCCCAAAAGTGCCAACTGGATGCCTCGGAGAACCGCCAAGACGGAGAACCCCGGAGGCGGGTTGGAGATGAAAATGGGTGATGCCATGGCGTTAAGAATGGTTGCGGTGATTCGCGAGATGCGCGGGCCAATGTGCACGTGACGCCGCACGCGACCCCTTCGAGGCTCGGACTGCTTATATAGGTGAAAGCTGACTCGAGACTTGCATGTAGTGGAGTGGGTTTGAAGTTTGCCGCCTTGGCAGTCCAATTATGACGTGAATAGTATGTTCAAGGCACGTGACATGTAATTCAACATCACGTGACTAATCTCTGATCACGTGAATGTCACGTGACTATTATGTTCTCATCACGTGACTGATCCTTGATCACGTGCACACCTTATCACCGGCGACAAATGAACAGTCACCCAGTATCATCCAAGACTTCCTGCATATGGCCTCGGGGCCGGTTCCGGTAAGCTTTGGTCTGCTGTTGTGGGAAATCTAGCAAAGAAAAATTTGGCAGTTAAGGCTCATTGCAGCGCCTATTGTTACCTTGGATGGTCTCGATTATGCTGTTTTGGGCACATTCGAGGAGACGGCGGAAGTGCAATTCCGCGCCGATTGTTATGCACCTGCGGAAGTATACTTCCCAGCGACATATATAGCCTGGGAAGACGTCGGAGTCAAGGTAATCTGAAACATATTGGCTTCATTAGAAACATAACATGTCCATACAACATCACATCCAGACACCACGAGTGCAGCCCTCAATTCCCACGTCTCTTGTGGAAGTGACGGAAATTCTCTCGCAGAAACGACCAATTCCCTGCCGAATCTTCTTCAAGAATGAATACGAACAACCCTCTGGCAGCTTCAAATTGCGGGGAATCGGCTACATGATCGGGCGGGCGTTGGCGGCCACACGGGATGTTGCGTCAGGCGACTTGGTATCAGGTGATTTGGGGTCATGTGATTTAGAGTCAGGTGACGTGGTATCAGGTGATTTAGAGTCATGTAATTTCCGATCACGTGATGTTCCATACCCTGGTGTACGGGTGTTTGCATCCAGCGGCGGCAATGCTGGCCTCGCTGCGGCCTACACGCTGAAATTCTACGGCGTGGCGTGCACGGTGGTTGTTCCTAGTTCGTGCATGCCGCATATTCTCAGCAAATTACGTGAGTACGGCGCCGAAGTGGTGGTGTACGGAGCGTCCATCGAAGACGCTTGTGTGCACGCCCAAACACTCATGGCATCCTGCACAGAAACCCCCATCTTCTGCCATCCTTTCGACAACCCACTTATCTGGGAAGGCCACTCACAGATTGTCACGGAGATGTTCCTGCAGCTACGAAGTGACGAGCAGCTGCGTGTTCGAGCAGTGGCCTGTTCTGTCGGCGGCGGTGGGCTCTACAATGGCATCCTGGCTGGGTTGCAGCAATGGCGGTCACGTGCACAGTGTCTATTGGCCGAGACAAGTCAAGCCCCAACGCTCCACAGTTCAGTGCAGGCAGGGCGGGTGGTAAAGCTTGACCAGCCTCAAACTCTTGCCACATCGCTTGCATGTTCATATGTGTCGCCGGAGACGTTGGAGCGTTTCCAGCAGAGAAACGATGAGCTCCATATGGTGGATGACCTATGTGCAGTCCGGGCCAGTGTTGAGTTCCACCGTGATTTTGGAGTCTACGTGGAGCCAGCGTGTGGGGCTGCCTTATCGTTTGTGTATGATCAAGTGGACTACTTGAACACGCTTGGATTGGAGAAGGATGATATTGTGATTGTGGTTGTATGTGGAGGTTTATGCGCTAACGAGGACAGCTTTGTTGAGTACAGGAAGATGCTTCGCCAGAACAAGATATAATTCACACAGACTGCACTTATTTAGAGGAGCTATACCTTCAAATATTTGAAACTCGAGTTCAAATTGTTTCTTTTAATTATAATTTTAAATGATAATAAAATTATGTCAAGGAGATTTAGAGATGCTTAGATTTACAGTATTTCAAAATTATTGAAACTAGTGCGACAAAATTATTCACTATTTCAAAATTATTGAAACTAGTGCGACTAAATTATTTATACAGTATTTCAAAATTATTGAAACTAGTTTTATACAGTATTTCAAAATTATTCAAACCATCATTTTATTCAAGCTAGTGCGACAAAAATATTCATCAATATTTCAACATTATTCAAACTAGCGCGACAAAATTATTCACACCAACTTTTAATAGATTTCAGTAGTTAGATATATTTATATCTGGACAGTTGCTCTTATATAACATTCTCAGAGTCTTCTAATAAATGGTCGAAACGAAAAAAACGAAAGTAGCTTCCATGTTATGCTGTGTATTAAAATTTGTATTTGGTTTGAATATTTTTGAAATATTGGTATGAATAATTTTGTCGCACTAGTTTGAATAAAATGTTGGTTTGAATAATTTTGAAATACTGTATTCAAGTTGCTTCGCAGTCTTCAAGCAAAAGGCGAATGTACCAACTTAGAATTCAATAATCAATCTTAATAATTCAATAATAAATTTTAATAATTCAATAATAAATGTCAATAATTCAATAATTAATTTAATAATTCAATAATAAATGTCAATAATTCAATAATAAATTTAATAATTCAATAGTAAATTTTAATAATTCAATAATAAATCTTAATCTCGAGTCTTCCAACGGCGAACTGATCTCCTTTCTGTTATCTACAACTTGCAGTTGAAAGACTGCGAATGGGTGCGAAATTTAGAATTGATTGAAATCATTTTGTATCTTGGTTTGAATATTTTGCGCGGTAGTTGAATACTTTTCGATTACAGTCTTTCTTAAAATATTACCAGTTCGACAAAGTTATTCAACCAATAATTCAAATTCAAACCAAATAAAAGTTTAATTTACAGCATATCTGTTAGATTCTTTAGTAACGTCTTTTACCTATCAGGTGTGTATTCGTTGATGGATTCCCAATAAGTGGGAATCTAGGTAATTATATAGTCCAAGGGCGAACCAGCCATAATGCTGGCTGCTTGTTATGATGCTGGCTGTAGTGAGCCATATCTGGTCGAGGCGACTGTATAAAAGGAGATCACGTGTTCTGGTCGTATTAGACAGGGTCTACCGTGATTCCTCCACTAATCGTACAGCGTAGCTATAATTTGGACGATTGGGTAGTGTAATACCCAAGGTGGATCTGACAATATCATGGAAACTACTTTAGGTTTATCCATTTCGACTCTTAATTAGAAGACTCCCAAATGAATGAATACTAAGTAATTCGATTTTAGATATCGAATTCTATAAAAGTTGAGTGACATTATGCCATTTGGTTTGAAGATTGTGCGAAGTGGTACGAAACTTTTGATATTCGTTCGAATAATTGTCGCACTGATTTGAATAATTTTCAAAATACTGTAAACCAGACATAATCATAACAGTAATAATAAAAGTTTCTTCAAAATTCTTTCAAATCTATAAAGGTTGTTGCATACAGGATAAAATAAAATAAGTTCCATTCGTTTGACTTGAAAATATAGTAAGAAATTAGAATATTGAATAGACTTGGTGTGAACATTCGCCTTTGTAGACTGCGAATGGGTGCGAACTTTTGAATCATTGGAATCAATTTACTAGTGTCGAATCTTTGCGCGCTGCTTTTAATACTTTAAAACACTGTTCAGATAAGCCCACTAGAGTCCATGTAGTGGACCCAGATGAACTTGACAAATCTCAAAACTTAGTATATTCTCAGAAAATGTCTTTAATCCCTTGGCTCGTTAAAATGGATAATTTTCCATCTTGGAGCAGGAGAGATTCTTGTGTGACTGGCACCTGCATCCCACCTACACTTCTCATCTATAGTAATATCGCGTTCCATAATACCATCTTCTATAACATCTTCTATAACATCTTCTATAACATCTTCTATAACATCTTCTATAACATCTTCTATAACATCTTCTATAACATCTTCTATAATACAATCTTTATCTCTAACCAACTCATCCAATATCCAATAATCAAGCTCTTAATTGCTTTTCTTATGATTGTCTCTTGGGAAATGTTACATCTGAACGTAAAACCCATTTTGTTCCTGCATAGACCTCCTCAGCCTCGTGTGCCAAACAATCATCTCCATGCTTGTGCAAAAGTGCCATCCCCTTCGAGGGGTGGATATTGAGCGGCTCCCCGATCCCGTGGAATACCGTCCCGCCACCCAGAAACTCCTCCCCGCCAGTGAGGTACACGAGAAGCGTCCAGCGGGTCTCGCCGGTAATACGCTCGTCATGTGCCATGGCGCACGTGACCTGCTCATCGTAGTGTTTTCCAAAATGATGACCTTTGGTGTAGCGGTAGATGCGTAGGTTGGGGTTGAGACTGCATGCGCCGGCAAACGTGTCTTTGGTATCGGATCTGTCTAGAAGCTGGTGCAAGTATTTCCAGAGGGCGTCGGCGGCCCTGGGAGACTGCATAGAAACTCGGTCATTGAAGCGGGCAGCATAGTACTTACTTTTGATAAGAGGTGTAGTTTCGAGGGGAAGATTACCGAAAGCGGTAATAAGTTCTTTGCAGAGGCTGGTACTGAAAAAGTGGTCGATTGTGATGATCTGATCTTGGAGGATGACTTGGGGTTGGGGGAAGAAATACTGCTTTTGGAGTGAAGATGCGAGGGCATAGAAATTGGGTGGGAATTCGAACGATTCTTGGGTTTTGATTGGTGGGGATGATTTATTTTTTTTAGGCATTATAGGATTTGAATGAAAGAAGTTCAGAGATTTGGGAATGGTTGAGATATGGGATTGGAGATTTGTGATTGGTGGAGATTTGTGGTTGGAGATTGGCGATTGGTGGAGATTTGTAATTGGAGATTGGTATTGGTGTTGGTGTTTCTCTATTATACTGTGTTTCACTATTATACTGTCAGTGTTTCACTATTATATTCTTCGTGTTTCAGTTTTCCACGTTGTATTGTATCACCCTAATCTTTCGTTGTCTTGCTCGCTCTATTACCGCACTGTACTCGCACTTAGACCAGTACATCCTGGTATAGTGCGACAAAACAATACCATAATTATTCAAACCAATTCAAAATTATTCAAACTAGTGCGAGAAAATTATACAAACCAATAAATTATTCAAATCAATTGACATAATGCTTCACCGATTTTTATAAATAATCAGATATTTTATATCTCCACAATTGCTCTTATATACATCTTGGAATCTTCCAATCAACGGCAAACGGATAAAACTAACGTAGTTTCCATGTATTAAAACTTGGATTTGGTTTGAATAATTTGAAATTTTGCGCGCTGCTATGAATAATTTTAAAATACAGTGCTACTAGAAATATCCCTATATCACTAACTAAAAATAAGTTGAAACTATTCGGAAGTCAAAAGCTTTGCAGTATGCAGGATCTCAGTTCATATAATCCAGTTTAATCCAGACAGAAGTTATAGTATTGAACCAGAATCAGAAGGATCTAATAGTGTTTTCAAAAGTGATGCAGCGCGCATGTTCGAACCACACTAGCAAAATTAACATCTTCATTTTTTGAAAAGACTAAAATATCGTCTAGGTATACTATGACGAATTCTCGGACGGACGTGTTGAAAACTTCATTCATGAGTTTCTGAAATGTGGCTGGTGCGTTTGAAAGTCCGAATGGCATCACTCTCTAGGTGTACTGGCCGAGTGGTGTCACAAATGTGGCTTTATTGACATCTTTCTCATCGATACGTACTTGGTGATATCCTGAATGAGTGATGAAAATACTTTAGCGCCCGCTATGGTGTCAAATATGTCAGCAATCAAAGGAAATGGGAAACGTTCCTTGACTGTTGTGTTGATGAGAGCGCGGTAGTCAACGCACCTTTTTGAAACTTTTTCTTCACGAAAATAATTGGTGCTCCATATGACTATCCGTGCGAAATGATTTTACCCTTGGAGGAGTTCGTCGATCTGGGA
>VATE01000054.1:0-21713 GCA_008065195.1 Metschnikowia amazonensis | reverse complement strand
GGCGATAAGGTGGTGGAGTAGAACCTGGTATCACGTCGATGGCGTGTTGTACCTGTCTCTTGGTAATTTCGATGGTAAGGTGTCGGACATCCGAAAACAATAATTAAAAAGTTGGACCCGAAACCAGTTGATAATACGAACCAAGTTTAAGCGTATATTTAAAATGCAGTACATAAAAGGCAATTCTCTGGATTTAAATTTTAGAATATTAATTTTTAATGAAAGTTGATGTGAACATTATGCCATATGGTTAAAAGATTGTGTGAGTGGGTGCCAAACTTTGAATTGGTTTGAAATGAAGAGTTTTTAAAATATTCAAACCAGTGCGACAATTCAAACAATAATTCAAAAGGTTAGTACAGTATTTTTCAAAATATTCAAACCAACGCAAGTTTTAATATACAGCATAACATTTGCCCGTTTCGACCGTTGATTGGAAGACTCCAAGAATAGTATATAAGAGCAATTGTTAGATTCTTTAGTACGTCTGTTTTACCTATCACGTGTGTATTCGTTGATGGCTTCCCAATAAGTGGGAATCTAGGTAATTATATAGTCCGAACGCGAGCCAGCCCTAATTCTGGCTGCTTGTTATGAAACTGGCTGCTTGTTATGAAACTGGCTGCTTGTTATGAAACTGACTGTAGTGAGCCATGTCTGGTCAAGGCGACTGTATATAAGGCGATCACGTGCTAGGTCGCGTAAGACAGGGTCTACCGTGATTCCTCTTCTAATCGCACAGCGTAGCTATAACTTGGACCATTGGGTAATACCCAAGGTGGCTTCGTCTACATTTAAATATATCTAATTACTGAAATCTATTAAAAGTTGGTGTGAAACATTATCATTCGGTTTGAATAATTTTATCGCACTGGTTTTAATAATTTTGAAATATTGGTATGAATAATTTTTCACTGGTATGAATAATTTTGAAAATACTGTACCACTCTGCACAATCTCCAAACCAATGGCATGTCAACTTTTATCAGAAATCAATCAGAATTAAATCAGAAATTTGAATTTGAAGATTGCATTATTTTTAGAGTCAAGGTCAAAATTCATGACTACCTTCTTTGTTGTCTATATACACTTGTATTTTGGTGGAAGAATATTGTCGTGGTACGAATCGTTTAACTCTTGGTTTGAAAATTTTGTAGCACTGGTTAAAATTTGTCGCGGTGGTTTGAATAATTTTGAAAAACACTGTATTAAAATATTTTGTGTGGTCTAAATGAATTTGCGCGCTAGTTTAAATAATTTTGAAACACACTGTATTAAAATATTTTGTGTGGTCTAAATGAATTTGCGCGCTAGTTTAAATAGTTTTAAAGTACTGTATTAAAATATTTTGTGTGGTCTAAATGAATTTGCGCGCTAGTTTAAATAGTTTTAAAATACTGTATTTTAAAAGCTTCGTACCACTCCGCCTACCAATAGCATATGATTCACACAACTTCATTCTAAATCGACGGTTACATTTTGTACTAAATGATAGTCTTCAATTAGGTAAAAGGACGAAACTAACCTGTTACCGATATCCTATATAACAACTTGTTAGTGTACGAAAATTTCAACAATAAATTACAATTTTTGGTGTTTAAATTGTTTCCTTATTGGAACCTTTTTTGATTTGAAATCTTCACGCGCTAGTTTCAATACAGTATTTTTCAAAATTATTCATACCAATGCAACAAAATTATTCATACCAGTGCGACAAAAATATTCATACCAAATACAAGTATAAATATACAGCATAACATGGAAACTAGTTTAGTTTTGCTCGTTTCGACTGTTAATTGGAAGACTGCAAGAATAGTATATATAAGGAACTGACCAAATAAAATTTCTGATCACTAAATTTCATTAAAGTTGATGTGAAACATTATGCCATTTGGTTTAAAAATTTTGAAGTATTGGTATGAATAATTTTGAAGTATTGGTATGAATAATTTTGAAAAACAGTGTACTAAATCAATCTTCGCGCGCTAGTTACAATACAGTATTTTTCAAAATTATTCATAACAATGCGACAAAATTATTCATACCAATATTACAAAATTATTCATACCAAATACAAGTTCTAATATACAGCACAACATGGAAACTACTTTAGTTTGTCCGTTTTGACCGTTGATAAGAAGACTCCCAGAATAGAATGTAATAGCAATCAGCAAGATATAAATATCTGTTTACTAAAAACTATTAAAAGTTGGTGTGTAACATTATGCCATTTGGTATGAATATTTTTGTCGCTCTGGTATGAATAATTTTGAAATATTGGTTTGAATAATTTTGTCGCATTAGTATGAATAATTTTGAAAAATACTGTACTAAATCAATCTTCACGCGCTAGTTTCAATACTAAATCAATCTTCTCGCGCTAGTTTCAATACTAAATCAATCTATAGTTTCAATAATTTAAATCAAAATTCGTAGTCTTCTCATCCATCCCAATACTAAATTTTCACTTTCATAAAAAATTCAAAATCTAAATCTGAAAATTGTCTCATATACTAGGGTCTTGTAATCATGGAACGGACACAACTACATTGGGTTTATCCTATACATCAGCTTGATCAAGAGCATATGAAAGAATGTACGGGACCTTGATAAAACCTTAACATCTGTCTATCTTCTGGCCAAGCTTATCTAAAATACTTTTCTAGTGGTTGATTCGTTTCTGCCCTAGTTTAACTACACCTTCCTATCAAACTCCTTCCTATATTCTATTCTTGGCTGTGAGCCCTATGCATGACATGCCGGTCTCAGACCGGTTTACTTCTTGGCCTTGGCTTTCTTTTTAGCAGGCTTGGTCACCTTTCCAACGGCTTCAACTTTTGACCTGTCGTTATTCTTCAATTCTGTCTCAAGTGTATACTCAAAGCCTAAGGTCTTCAAATGCTTGAAATGCAGAGCCCTCTCCAGCTCGTACACAGCTTGCAAAGCCTTCCACTCCTCCAAAGGCTTGGGTCCATTTTCCTTCTTGTACTCTGCAGATCTCCAGTCGTATTCGGTAAAGGTCTCTCTGTAGTTTGCAGGAAACAAGTTTGCTGGGGGCAGAGCCATCACCTCCACCTTCATCATCTTTCCAAACAAGAGGTAGTTATTCATGGTGTCTGCAGCAATACGGGCATCGGCCATCTTGGCAAATTCAACCCACCCATGGAGCTTGGAGGCACCACTTCTGCGGTCACGTGCCAAGCGGACCTTAAGTAGGTCTCCAAATTGGGAAAAGTACCTGCGCATTTCCTTTTCCTGGAACTGTTTGGGAATCAGGGCAATAAAAATCACCGCTCTCTCTTTGGCTTTGAAGGGGGCATCTGTGGGAGCAGATTTCTGGAGCTGGACTTTATGGCCCGAAGGCTCTGTGGGGGCCTCAGTGTCGGCCATTTTCATGTCATCGACACCGGAAAAATCGTCATCCGAACTAGAAAAGTCATCGGATGCATTTTCTTCCACGGACGCCGCGCGAGAGGCGCGTTTGGGGGGTCTGGATGGTTGTTTGGCCATGGTGTGAAGAGTATTGCAGTGAGAGAAACATCTCATCGAGAAAAACTGCGCGCTATATGCAGGTGCGAACATATGCCGACCAAGAAATGAAATCTGGAGATAAGAGCGAATATGGAGATTTTTTAGTGCTTTGTTTTGAATCTCCTGTGTTTAACTCCCATCACTCCTCCTTCATTCTCTAAGTAATCCCTCTTTTCACCTTGACTCCCTCTTCACTCCTCACTCCTCCTTCACTTTGACTCCCTCCCATGGCATCCACAACCATCGACTTTGTCATCTTCACTGGTAATCCAACAACATTAAAGTAATCACCACGGACTCCCCCAAAAAGCATACTCCCAAGACCCTGGTACTTAAACCCCCCAGCAGCATCTCGGCCTTCACCAGTTCCGATGTACTGGTGTAAGGCATCCGTTCCTAGAGTAGAATCAAACACAAGTTCCGTAGTTTCACAAGCAAATACGTGTTTCTGGACTTTCCCATCCACCACCCGGAACACGTGCACGGCAGTAATCACCTTGACTGGATTCTGCCTATAAGACTCTAGCATTTGCAAGTGTATTTGGTCGGTTTCAGGCTTTTCGTAAATTTGGCCTCCACACGACACCACAGTATCGGCCACCAAGACTAGTGAAGGTTTGACAATTTGCGGGAGAATGCTAAGCGCCTTGAATTCGGCTGTTTTGGTCACGTACTGGATATCCAGACCATCTTTGGGGAGATCTTCATCAAAAGTAGGCTTGATCACGCGGAATTTGGAGATGCCTATGTTGTGTTGAAGAATATCCTGGCGTCGGGGAGACGACGATCCGAGGACAAAGTCGTAGTTCAGGAGGTTGTTGTATTGAGTAGAAGTCCACATGGGGAGCAGTATGGAGAGAGCCGGTCGAAGTCGCGAGCAGGTGCACCCGTACACCCATACAAAAGTAGAAATGATTTAGGAATTAGAGTAGATTGTGGTAGATTGTGGTAGATTTGGATATGAATTTTGATATAGATATATGAGGTAAATAATCGGTATGTATTCAAGGTTAATATTTGGTAATATTGAAGGTAGTGATTTTCGAAATATTCAATGCGATAAATTATTCAATGCGATAAATTATTCAATGCGATAAATTAATCAATGCGATAAATTATTCAATGCGATAAATACATTTAACTGGTGCAACAAAATTAATCCAGTGCAACAAAATTAATCCAGTGCAACAAAATTAATCCAGTGCAACAAAATTAATCCAGTGCAACAATTTATTCAAACCAAATACAACTTTTTACATACAAAATTATTCAAACCAAATAAAACTTTTTTTATACAAAATAACTTGAAACTAATTTAGTTTTGTCACTTTGGACAAGTTTGGAAGACCTCTAAATGAAGATGAGCCATAGTCCAGGTTTAAGATTCTGAATATTGATCACTATAAAAGTTGGTGTGAAACTTCGTATTTGATTTGAAAGATTGTGCGAAGTGATGAAACTTTTTAAATATTGGTTTGAATATTTTCTCGCGCTGGCTAACATCTTCAGATATTATACAAAATAGGATGGAAATATTAAGATGTTACAGTGATAATTGTGGAATGTGCTCTCCAGCCAATAAGTTTAAATAAATTAATGGGTATTCTCCGTTATCAGCAGAATAGCTTCGGTTTATTGAAATAAGCATCAAGTGAATAACCTCGGAGTGCTCAGGACTGCCCCGGATTACAACAGTCACGCAGCCAAATTAACACCAATGAAAGCTATTTGGGTTCAGTCAAGTCGTTTTACACATTCTTGAATTAGATATTTTTGACTTGTATTTTTGTCTAGTAATCTGAATTCCACTGAGGTCAATTATCTGAGAATTACGAGGATCAAGACTGGGATTTGAGACTGATAATATGAGTTGACCTAGACTACTCACTAAGAAGACCAGTGCCAAGAATCCACAGTTGAATATCTTGATTCATACTGTTCTACATGAATGGTCCTCATAACAAGATAGTTGGTCTTTCAAAATTATTCATACCAATATTTCAAAATTATTCAAACCATAAAAGTAATACATAACATGGAACTACGTTAGTTTTGTCCATTTTCCCATTGATTGGAAGACTTCAAGATTAGAATGTAATGGCAATCAACAAGATATAAAATATGTGATTACTGAAAACTATTAGGTGTGAAACATTATGTCATTTGGCTTAAATAATTTTGTCGCACTGGAATAATTTTGGTATTGGTTTGAATAATTTCTCGCGCTGCTCAGTCTTTTTCAAAATTATTCATACCAATATTTCAAAATGATTCAAACCAAATGGAAAATGTTTCCTACCAACTTTTAATAGCATTCAGTAATCAGAAAATTTATTTGGACAGTTGCGTATGTATATTATTCTTGAAGTCTTCCAATCAACATTCGAAAGGGGCAAAACTAAACTAGGTACCATGTTATGCTTTATATTAAAACTTGAATTTGGTATGAATATTTTTGTCGCATTGGTATGAGTAATTTTGTTGCATGGTATGAATAATTTTGAAAAATACTGTACCAGCGCGACTTAACTATTCATACCAATATTTCAAAATTTTCATACCAGTGCTTTTCATACCAAATAGCATAATGTTTCACACCAACTTTTAATAGAATTCAGTAATCAGAAATTTTATATCTGGACGATTGCTCATTATAATATTCTTGGAGTCTTTCAATCAAGCTTCAAAAGCGACAAAACAAAGTAGTTTCCATGTTATCTTGTGTATAAGAACTTGTATTTGGTTTGAGTAATTTCGAAATATTGGTATGAATAATTTTGTCGCGCTAGTATGAATAATTCTGTCGCACTGGTATGAATAATTTTATAATTTTGAAAAATACTGTATGAATAATTTTGAAAAATACTGTACCAGCGCGTCAAACTATTCATACCAATATTTCAAAATTATTCAAACCATAAAAGCTTTAATACATAACATGGAGCTACGTTAGTTTTGTCCATTTTCCCATTGATTGGAAGACTTCAAGATTAGAATGTAATGGCAATCAACAAGATATAAAATATCTGATTACTGAAATCTATTTATAGTTGGTGTGAAACTTTCGTATTTGATTTGAAAGATTGTGCGAAGTGGTCAAAACTTTTTAAATATTGGTTTGAATATTTTCGCACTGGTGTGAATAATTTTGAAAGACAATTTCAAAATTTCGTACCACTCTCACAATCTACCAGACATAATATAATACCAACTTTTATAGAGTTTAATAATCTGAATCCTTAAATCTGAAATATGGCCTTAAATAAATTTAAAAATTTTCTCTTTGAAGGTAAAACGGCAAAATTGAACTATTTCCATGTCATCCCATATATTAAACTTATATTTGCCTAGAAGATTTGCGAAGCTCGAAATTTTGAATGAATATTTGTCGCACTATTTTAAATAGTTTTGAAGACACTGTTTAAAATTTTCGCACCACTCTCAAATCTACCAAATGCATGTTTCACACCAACTCATACAATTCAATTTTCTGAAATCTTAATCTAGAAGATTCCTAATATTATTCATTTGAGAATCTTCCAATCAAGAGAAAAATTGACAAAACTGAACTAGTTTCGCTCCTTTTGGAGGTATTAAGGAGTCTGGTTCGGTAGAGAGGGTTCCAAGTATGGTATTGAGGATTATACTGTTGTGAAATCCGTGGTGATGGGCGGACTTTAGAATCAAACATTACAATTAGAATTAGGTACTATTTAGTATAGACTATTATTGATTTCTGGGGATTGTACAGTAGTTGGTGTATTCTTGATTTGCATTGTGGTGGTGTATTCTTGATTTGCACTGTGGTGGTGTATTCATGATTTGCACTGTGGTGGTGTATTCTAGCTGTATATAACAAGTTGTATTTGATTTGAAAGAATGTGCGAGGTACGACTTTTTGTTTTTAAAACTATTCAACGAATACAGTATTTTTCAAAATATTCAAATCAGTGCGAAAAATTCATACTAATATTTCAATCAAATCAGTGCGAAAAATTCATACTAATATTTCATTCAAATCAGTGCGAAAAATTCATACTAATATTCAAAATATTCAAACCAAATACAAGATCGTATATACAACATAACAGGAAAGTAGTTCAGTTTTGGCCCTTTGATCCTAACTCCTAGATGCATATATAAAGCAATCCTCTAGGTTAAGATTTCAAAATACAGAATTCTAAAACAGTTCGTGTGACCCATTTCGCCATTTGGTTTGAAAGATTGTGCGAAGTGGAAACTTTTTGAGAATTGGTATGAATAATTTTAAAAAATACTGTATTTCAGTTTCACCCCTAAAAACCTAAACAAGTTGTACAAGAAATCTAATCATTCGTTTGACCTTGACTCCCATGCAGTACCGAAGGAAATTCTTCAGATTAAATTTCTGAATTTTATTATAAATTTCTGATAATCATTGGTTTAAATATTGGGACATTTTGAAATTGATAATTGTCGCAGTTTTTGTCGCACTGGTGAATACTTTTAAAAACTTTTTTGAATGTTCAAATTCTCACTATGAATTCTCACTTTAATTCTCACTTTAATTCTCACTATGAATTCTCACTTTAATTCTCACTTTAATTCTCACTTTAATTCTCACTATGAATTCTCACTTTATGAATTCTCAACTAGAATAATTTCCACCACTCTTTCTCTCTTCCCTATCAGCTTAATATTTTAGACTGAGCTACCACTTGAAATATCAAATGGTACTGCATATCCATCTTATAAAACAATTTCTTACTGACTGTCAATGAACATATTGTAGTGCTTGAAATACTAATCCATCAGATTCCAAATCCCTGTGTGAATGTCCCAATTCCAAGGCTTGTGCCATGCTACTGGAGGTAGGAAGTGGATCTCACAGTAACAATGGACTTTCACTCAAATTTGCAAATATGACATTGATCTTATCAGTTCAATCTCTTCCTTCCCTCTTTCTTGCAACAGAAATGGCCTTCTTCAAAAAAGAAGATCTACTGTCCCCCTCTTGCGCTTCCTCTGCCGTAGGCTCACTTTCCGCACACTTTTGCTTCACTGCAGAATCAGCCACTAAATGTTCGCGCACGGTCCCCACCAAATTACCATGATCATCAAAAAGCATTTCCGTCCCAAGAAGCTTGCACCATTTGGTCTTATAGATTTGCCCATCAATGGCACTCAAGTTGCTGAAAAATACCGACTCGGGGTCTGCCGCAGCGTTGGCGTTGTCGGAGATCTTGAAGAGCGGGTGCTCGTGATCCAACTCGGTGATTTGTAACTTGGCATTGGGATTGATGAGCAACTGGTCCGTGAGACTGGAATCCTCGGGGCCTTTTCCTTCTCGGGACAAATCATCATAGAATGACGGAGCCACCACTGGCACATCAATGGCAAAGTAGAGTTCCTGTAGTTAGTATTATCCGTACCAATGTGTATTAAGTACGTACCTCATGATCCGAGTCATGATTTTGATCCAAATCGGAGTCACTAATGTGAAGGTTTTGATCATGATTTTGGAACTGATCATGGTTTTGATCATGATTTTGATCCAAATCGGAGTCACCAATGTGAAGGTTTTGATCATGATTTCGCACCTGATCATGTTTTCGCACCTGATCATTGTTTTGATCCTTCCTGGCCTTGATATCCTCATCAGATCCGGCCTCAAACTTAACATCAAAATTCCAGTTCATCTCTTCACCCAGACTGAGAAAATCCGTTCGTCCATTCTCCTTTAATTCCCATTTTCCCCCGTCCTGTACATACTTGTCGAGAGAACATGCCCCGGCCCGAAGCTTGGTGTCACCCTGGAAATCAATGGCATCGTGCACAGACTGGTACTGCATCAATGACATGCCAAGTGCAATTTTGGCTGCGGCGTGTGTCACCAACACCACGCACGTGACGTCAGGATACTGTTGTTCGAGCTTCGGAACAAACGCCGCCCAAAATCTCTGGGCCCTCTCAAAAATATCGGTCTCGGCCTCACCCGAAGAGGAAGGAATCACGCCAGATCCGCTCCACAACTCTTCGTTTCCGATATCGTCCGGGAAAAACTCCCTGAGCTGATCATACTTGGCGGGAGTGGGAATCACCTCCCTGTCTTTCTTGAACCACTCGCCAATTCCGCTATCAATGGCAATCTTGAGGCCTAGAGCCTTTGCTATTGGCTGTGATGTTTCGATACATCTGTAGAAGGGCGAGGAGAAGATCATCTGGGGCTTGTTTTGGGCGCTAAGGCCACTAATATGAGTGGCTAGCTCTTTTGCCTGGGCGACTCCATGAGGGGCCAAAACGGGGTCACTATCAATGCCTGTAGGGTTAGGCGGATGAGGTGGCGGAAGCCAGTTGGATCTGTAGCCGTGGCGGGCAATATAGATTGTGGTAAGAGTCATGGTGATAAAGGAGAAGTCCAGTGAGAATTCATGAGGGTTTGTATATGCAGAACCAGCCATGAGAATACAGGAATTGAAGTATAGTATTTTAAAATATCAAGCAGCGCGACAAATTATCAATATTGAAATTCTCAAACAATTGGAATTATCACAGCAATTAGAATTATCAAAGCAATTGGAATTATCAAAGCAATTGGAATTATCAAAGCAATTTGAGATTATCAATCCAATAATAAATTATCAATATAATAAATTATCAATCCAATAATAAATTATCAATATAATAAATTATCAATCCAATAATAAAATTTTAAAATTACTCAAACATTTCAAAAATTTCGCACCCACGCACTATCTTTCAAACAAATACAAGTTGATGTGTAAGATAGCATGGAAACTAGTTTATTTCTCGCTTTGACCGTTGATTGGAAGACTCCAAGTAGAGTATAAATGAACAATCGTCCAAATGTCTGAATATTGAATTGTAATAAAAGTTGGTGTGAAACATTATGCCATTAGGTGTGAAACTTTAAAGATTGTGTGAATGGGTGCGAAACTTTTAAATTACATTTTCAAAACTTTTCAAACCAGTGCTACAAAATTATTCAAACCAGCGCGACAAATGTTTTGAACAATACCAGTATAATTCAAGCAAGCAAAACAACTACACCAACAAAATTATAAAACAAATTATAAAACAAATTATAAAACAAATTAAAAACTAATAATTCAAAAGCAAGATTCTAATATTCAAGATAGTAAAGAACCAGTTCAGTCCCCTCCGTTTGACCTTTGATTGGAAGACTCAAGAATACTATATGAGCAAGTCCAAATGAAATTTCTCATTACTGAATTCTATTAAAAGTTGGTGCGAAGCATTGTGCCATTTGGTTTGAATAGTTTTGTCGCGCTAGTTTGAATATTTTATTGGTTTGAATATTTTATTGGTTTGGATATTTTATTGGTTTGAATATTTTATTGGTTTGAATATTTTATTGGTTTGGATATTTTATTGGTTTGAATATTCTCGCACTGGTTTGAATAATTTGAAAATGTAATTCAATTTCGCACCCATTCTCATAATCTTTCAAACCACTTGTTGTCAGGATAGAAAGACTAGTTCAGTCCGATTTGACTACCAAAGTGTAGTGAGATGATTCTCTAGATTTAAGATATCAGAGTTATTAAAAGTTGGTGTGGATCATGCCATTTGGTTGAAAGATTGTGTGGTACGAAACTCTTTAAATCAAATTTGAACTCTTTTAGTTCGAAACATTTTACGGCTTTGAATAGTTTTGAAAACTGTACAATGTTTATTCAAACCAATAATTAAAAGTTTCGTACCACTAAATAAAGTTATTTACCCGGCGGAGCCCTGTATAATATCGTCAATATTTTTATATATCTCTTGTGGGCGGGATAAGGGACCGTTTCTTTTTTTTATTATTTGAATTAAACCCTTTAGATTCTCAATTTTAAAAGGTATATATTTAAAATTATATAGATATTTAAATATCTCTATCATACGTTTTATTAGTTATAAATGAAATTTGAGTAATTTTTATCATAATGCAGAAAATTATTATTCTTAGTAGATCTGACTTAGTTGGGGATAAAGAATCAACAATTAACAAATTGGATAATATTATAAATAATACAAAGATTTTGACTTTACTTTATTTTATAAAGATTAAGATTTCCAAATAAATCTGCACCATCTATACAATATTTAACATGATTTATAGGTTTCTTTGAAGGTCAGTTCCGATACGTCTATCTTTAATGTCCTTGTGTTCATAGACTCTTGCATTAATTATGATGTATTTTTTAGATTTTAGGGTTTTTAGTTAGCTAGCAATACTTTTTAGTCAATATATATTGCATAAGTTTACCATATTTTTGTATTTTGTTATCAATTTCCCTTTAATTATGTCTATTTTTTAATCTTATCTATATTTTATATTCATATCTTTATTTTATATTCTTTCAAACCAGATACAATAAAAATAGCAACGAAGCTAGTTGACTTGACCCTTAACTTCAAATAAGTAAATATGAGACATCCCTAAGATTTGATATTTCAATGAATTGGTGTGAATGATTAGGGCATTTGGTTCGAAAAATTGTGCGAAGTGGTGGAAACATTTGAAATGGTTTGAATAATTGTCGCGCTAGTTTGAATAATTTGGAAAACACGTAGATCTTGGTACTTTCTTTAAGCTTACAGTATTTTTCAAAATTATTCAAACCAATTTCAAATTATTCAAACCAATTTCAAATTATTCAAATACAAGTTTTTTATACAAGATATCATGGAAACTAGGAGATTTTTGTCACTTTTGACCGTTAATTGAAAGAATCCAAGTCTAGTATTAATAAGTAATCGTCCAGAAATAAATTTTAGTATGAAACATTATTCCATTTGTTTGAAAGATAGTGCGAAGACTTTTTGAAATATTGGTTTGAATATTATGAATATTGGTTTGAATATTTTGAATATTGGTTTGAATATTTTGAATATTGGTTTGAATATTTTGAATATTGGTTTGAATATTTTGAATATTGGTTTGAATATTTTTGTCGCACTTGAATAATTTTTAATACAGTTTTTAAAAGTATTCATACCAATGCGAAAAAATCATTCATACAGTTTTTTTCAATATTATTCATACCAGTGCGGCAAAATTATTCATACCGAATACAAGTCTTAATATATAACATAACATGGATTTACTTTCGTTTTTCCCGTTTCGATTGTTGATTGGAAGACTCCAAGAATAGTATATATAAGCAACTGTCCAAATAAAATATCTAATCACTGAATTCTATTAAAGTTGGTGTGAAACATTATGCCATTTGGTTTGAATAATTTGGAAATATTGGTATGAATAATTTTGAAAAACAGTGTACTAGTGTGACAAAATTATTCATACCAGTGCGACAAGATTATTCATAGCAATATTTCAAAATTATTCAACCCAAATATGAGTTTTAATATACAGCATAACATGAAACTACTTTAGTTTTGTCCGTTTTCCCATTGATTGGAAGAGAATAGAATGATTTAGTAATCAGCAAGATATAAAATATCTGATTACTGAATTCTATTAAAGTTGGTGTGAAACATTATCATTTGGTTTAAATAATTTTGCGCACTGGAATAATTTTGATGGTATGAATAATTTTCAAAAGTACTCTACTGTTGTATATTATATTAAGTATTCATATCACCGGAATTTAATAATTCCAAATAAAGAGACTTCCCCAGATGATAGAGCTTCAGTTTCTTCTTCAAACGGATATGACCACCCAATGAATTAACGTCTCGTACACAGGTTAACCAAGCTTCTAATCAAATCATCAAGACTCAAATACAAGTATTTGATGAGCGATTATCCCATATATGCCAGTAGCTGGGATATTATAAATAGATTTGAAGTATAGAACGATGTCATTTTGTTGAGACAGGTGGATTGAGTAGTACAGTATTTTTCAAAATATCATATCAGCGCGCAAAAATATTCAACCAATTCAAATTATTCATATTCAAATTATTCATATTCAAAATTATTCAGCCAATTCAAATTATTCAACCAATCCAAAAAGATTCATATCCAAAATTATTCATATCCAAAATTATTCAGATTCAAAATTATTCATACAAAATTATTCAACGAATTTTTAAAATTTTCTTTCAAACCAAATAACATTATGTTTCACACCAACTTTTACAGTGTCTCACCAAATTATTCATACCAGTGCGACAAAATTATCAACCAAATAAAAGTTTTAATTTACAGTATTTTTCAAAATTATTCATACCATATTACAAAATTATTCATACCATATTACAAAATTATTCATACCAAGTACAAGTTTTAATATACAACATGACATGGAAACTACTTTAGTTTTGTCCGTTAACCGTTAATTGGAAGGCTCTAGGAATGGTATATAAGAGCAATCGTCCAAATATAAATTTTCTGATTATTGAATTCTATTAAAAGTTGGTAGGAAACATTTTCCATTTGGTAAGAATAATTTGTCGCACTGGTATGAATAATTTTGAAATATTAGTAAGAATAATTTTGTCGCACTGGTTTGAATAATTTTGAAAAATACTGTAAATTAAAACATGAAAACTACTTTAGTTTGTCTTTTTTACCCGTTGATTAGAAGAATTCAAGAATAGAATGTAAGAGATCGTCCAAATATAAATTTTCTGAATACTGAAAAGTATTAAAAGTTGGTGTGAAACATTATGCCATTTGGCTTGGATATTTTTGATGGCATGAATATTTTTGATGGTATGAATATTTTTGATGGTATGAATATTTTTGATGGTGTGAATTTTTTTGATGGTGTGAATTTTTTATGGTACGAATATTTTTGATGGTATGAATATTTTTGTCGCACTGGTAGAATATTTTTGATGGTGTAAATAATTTTACTCTACTTCACTTTCTACTACTTATCACATCTACTCTGACTACTGCCTCTCTGTATGGTACCATACTGAACACTTAGTACACAATCTATAAATAGTGCTCTAGATCAAAAACTCCAAAGGGTTCTCGACAATCTTCTTAACCTCACGGATCCATTCTCCTCCCTTGGCTCCATCAATGGTTCTGTGGTCAAAGGTACCGGTCACAGTCATGAAGTCCTCGAAAACAAAGCCTTGCTCATTGACGGCAGAAGGCACGGCCTTCTTTTCCACAGTTCCAATGGCCACAATAGCGGATTGAGGTGGGTTGATGATGGATGTGAACGAGTTGACCGCGTGGTTCATGCCCAAGTTGGAAATACAGATGGTTCCGCCCTGGTACTCTTCAGGAGCCAACTTGTTGTCCTTGGCCCTCTTGCCCAAGTCCTTCATTTCGTGAGAAATGGCTGCCAAGCCCTTGGTGTGGGCGTTCTTGATGATAGGCGTGATCAAGCCGGTTGGAGTGGCCACGGCCACGGACACATCCACCACGTTGTATTGTCTAATGATTCCCTGCTCGGCCATCCATGCGGAGTTGGCTTCTGGAACCCTCAAGGAGGCCAAGGCAATGGCCTTGATCAACAAGTCGTTGACTGACAACTTGTAGCGGTCTTCAGCAGTGGAATTGAGCGACTGGCGCAACTTCAACAACTTGCTCACGTTGATGTGCGATTGCACAATATAAGTGGGCGATTGTTGGGTGGACTGCAACAATCTGCTGGCAATGGTCTTTCTCATGCCGGTAATAGGAATATCTTCGAATGTGGCTGCGCCTGTAGACACAGCAGGAGAGGCAGGAGCGGCGGCGCCGGTGGTGGCTGGGGCCTTGTAGTTCTCCACGTCCTTGGCAACGATTCTGCCGTTGGGGCCAGAGCCCTTGATGTTCTTAAGAGCGATTCCCTTGTCCAAAGCAATGGTCTTGGCCAAAGGAGAGGCAAAGATCCGGCCAGCAGGAGCCTTGGAACCGGAAGAAGCCTTTCCAGAGTTGGACTTGGCAGATGCAGCAGGAGCATCATTCTTGACGTCCTTGGACTCCTCCTTGGGCTCCTCCTTGGCCTCAGGAGCCAGGGCTTCTCCCTCACCTGCATCCTCCGACGTGAAACCTTCAAAAGCTGCCACGTCACCCGAGTCTTCAACGTAAACGGCAATGGGCTTTCCCACAGGAATGTCCTGAGTGCCAGCTTCCACCAAAATCTTGGCCAAGTAGCCCTCCTCCTGGAACTCAAAGTCCATGGAGGCCTTATCGGTTTCAATCTCGGCAATGGGCTCTCCAGGCGTCAACTCGTCTCCCACAGACTTGGACCACGAAGCAAGACCTCCTTGGGTCATGGTTGGCGACAAGGCAGGCATCTTGATGACGGTGTGCGAAGGAAAGTCCTTGGAAGAATAGAATCTGGCGGCAACGGCCATCTGGGCGGAGAAGGACGAAGCGAGACTAGGCTTCTGGGATTGCAAGGCAACAGCACGCAACGAGGCAACGGCGCCTCTGCGGGCAAACAAGGCAGACATGATGGAGTGTGTGTGAAGAAGAACTGCTTTGTTGGGGATGTGAGCATCGCATGGTTGTCTTCCGCCCGGGAGTGAAAGTCCGGCGCGCACCAGTACACCGCCGGCCGTAGACGGCCACCTGTACACCGTATAATAGGAAACGTCTCGCCGCGTACATGAATCGTGTTATAGGCCGCGCACCAGTACACCATAAGAATCATTTACACTATAACGGATCATGTATTGTTCGAAAACACCAAGGTCTTGAGTCAAAGAGATTTCTGTGTCACAAGTCAATTTTTAGCTTGTAATGGAATGTATAGTTTGCTGTAGGGGCGATACCTGCATCTACGGTGCATTGTTTCAGGTTGATGTTGGTTCATGTTGGTTCATGTTGGTTCATGTTGCTTCATGTTGGTGCAGGATCGCATATTCTCAGTGTATATAAGACGGCTCCCCCTTGATTAGCCAGGGATTTGTCTTTAAGTTCTTTTCTACCATGGTGATTTATCCACTATAGACTAGCAGTTTGAGGCCACTGAGAGAATGGTAGTTTGAGGTCACTTACAGAACGGTAGTTTGAGGTCACTTACAGAATGGTAGTTTGAGGCCACTGACAGAATGGTTGTTTGAAGTCACTTACAAAACTGTGGTCCTTACAGATTGGCTATAAAAGGTACTGGACATGATGGGTTACAGAGATCACAATCAAGAGTCAAAGGAGAGTGATCAAGAGTCAAAGTCAGATAATGAGGTGTTCCTCATACCTTCAACATTAAGGCTGTGGATTTGTCAAGGGTGACAATGGGATGTCAGCAATCCAAGAAATTGACCATCTGAAATTGCTTCTGCATATTCACACCTAAGCATGGAGCTCTTTGTTCAAGACTTTATGTGGCACTCCATAATCCACTTTTGCAGCCATACTAACTGTCGCAGATACTACCTTGATAATCATCACTGGTCACCATCTGTTGACGAACTTATGTCCAGTCAAGGTCTGCAGAATTACCAGTGCAGTATTGATTCTTGCTGTCTTTTTTGATTCTTTTTTGATTCTTTTTTTGCTTTCTTTTCTTGCTGCTAAATTCCTCAAGAGCAGCTAACACCCATACTCTTGAAATTGGTCATTACTAAGAGTCATGGTGAAGTACAGAACAGATCAAGCAAAAAATGAAATGAACTTATGAAAAGGGACGTCAAGAAGAGTACTGAAGAAATATCATATCTTATGCAATTGTGAAAGAGGTTACAATTCTATCAAAATCTATTGATGTTTCATGATATGCCCATGGATTCCCTGTGGATTATACCGACGGTCACTTAACTATCCAGTTACTGCCATAATCTTATTTATATTCTACTTTTGGCTACAGAACAACTCTCCGTGAATTGTGCATTTAAGTGAGTTTTTTAAGATCAATGAAACTAGTTCTGAGCCAGGAAACTAGGATTCATTATCACTTTGGATCGTGTCGGGGCTCATAACAGGTATCATAACAGGTATCATAACAGGTATCATAACAGGTATCATAACAGGTATCATAACAGGTATCATAACAGGTATCATAACAGGTATCATAACCGAACATTACTAATCACTTTGATCATCCTTAGTTTCTATATTATAGAACTAGTTATCTCAGTTTTTTTATCTAGATCAGACTGTACAAACCTAACTATGTATTCCTAATTGTCAACCTGATATCAAGCCGGAACCCTCAATATATACTCCTTCTGGAACCACATTGATGACATAGTCTGTAAATGAACAGACTTCCATATATAGTCTTTCAAAATTATTCATACCATCAAAAATATCTTACCATCAAAAATATCATACCATCAAAAATATTCATATCAATTAACATAATGTTTCTCACCAAGTTTTAATAGTTTTCAGTAATCAGAAATTTTATATCTTGCTGATTGCTTTTACATTCTATTCTTGGAGTCTTCTAATCAACAGTTGAAACGGACAAACTAAAGTAGTTTCCATGTCATGCTGTATATTAAACTTGTATTTGGTATGAATAATTTTGAAAAATACTGTACCAAATATCAGTCAGTAGTCACATTGAAACAGATGTTCAGGCGAGATAGGCAAACCTGTACATCCTGTAGAACCCTTAATCTAGATTGTTAACCTTCTTTGTCCAATAAGACAATAAGCAAATATGGCTCTATTTTCTGGATTTGGTAATTATATCCTACTTCCAACTCCCACTTCTCTTTACTATCTGTATACGGATATAGTGTTTCGAAAATATTCATACCACTGCGACAAAATCATCACACCAACTACAAGTTTAATATACAACATGAAAACTAGTTTAGTTTTATCGCTTTTAAACTTTGATTGGAAGACTCCAAGAATACTAAGTATGAGCGATTTTCCAGTTAATTCCAAAATATTGAACTCTATAAAAGTTGGTATGAAACATTATAATTTGGTTGAAAGATTGTGCGAAGTGGACGAAACATTTTGAATTGTTGGAATACAGTCTTTCTCAAAATTATTCATACCATCAAAAATATCATACCATCAAAAATATCATACCATCAAAAATATCATACCATCAAAAATATCATACCATCAAAAATGTTCATACCATCAAAAAAATCATACCATCAAAAATATCATACCATCAAAAATCATACCATCAAAAATATCATACCATCAAAAATATTCATACCAAATGGCATAATATTTCACACCAACTTTTAATAGTTTTCAGCAATCAGATATTTTATATCTTGCTGATTGCTATTTCATTCTATTCTTGGAGTCTTCCAATTAATGGCCAAACGGATAAAACTAATGTAGTTTCCATGTTAAGCTGTATATTAAAACTTTATGGTTTGAATAATTTTGAAATATTGGTATGAATAATTTTGTCGCACTGGTAGAATAATTTTGTCGCATTGGTAGAATAATTCTGAAAAATACTGTAATTGTCGCACTAGTTTAATAAATTTTAAATATTGGTTGAATAATTTCCGCACTAGTTTAATAATTTTTAAATATTGGTTGAATAATTTCCGCACTTAAATAATTATATAAACACTGTACTTGGATTTCCTTAACTTTCCTTATTAATCCTCAGGCACCCCTTCAAATTTCAATCGGGCTGTATAATTCACTGGTCATGTTCAACTTCTGCAACAGTCATTCTTTTTTGCACGGTAACTTAGTTTCTCTCTTCATGTTGCCTGCACCTTGTGCTGTTAACAAAGTATTGATTATTCTGCTAATTTAATCTTCAACACATAGAGTTGAGATTTAACCTTGAAGATTTTGATCTGAGAGGAAAGTGATGTTGACTTGTAATTTACCCAAAGTATTGACTTGTAATTACCCAATGTATTGACTTGTAATTTACCAAATGTATTGACTTGTAATTTACCCAATGAATGTATATGGAATTCCAGTTTCGCGCTTCTATTTTTTCTGATGTATCATGGTACTCAAACCAGAGCGAAGCCCTCAATATATAGTCCATCCTCTCAATACCGCGCCTTCTGCTACACCTCCTTGACCTGTATTTAATCTGTTTTATCTGTATTCTGCAACTTTGAAACATCTGGGACATATTAGTATTTCTGGTGACAGTACTGCATCTACCGTGTTCACATCTATAACATCTTAAATTCAACCTAATTGCACCTCGCACACTAAATTTGCACCCTATCGCGATAAATTTACACCCTATCGCGATAAATTTGCATCCTATCGCGATATATTTACACCCTATCGCGATAAATTTGCACCTAAATTCGCACCCATCCTCCTCCATTCTGGCGCACCTACCAGATTATCTGGGAGTCCACTAGAATTTATAAATACCTATTCTAATCCTTCCACAATTGGTGTGGATTGCCCTACTTCAAGTGCCCTGCTACCATGGTCTCAGTCTCCACTCTTTCTCAAAATGCACTTAAGGGCCAGGTACGGCCTCATGATAGATGGAATAGTCTAAGTATATGTATGGTATTCAGAATCAATATAGTCTAATTGGTTGACTCTCTCAAACTCTACTAGTACCTATAAAATCTTATTCACTAATTAATAATTTGTAGACTCTACTCTATAGGTCTAGGAATGAATACTATATCTATCTATACCAACCAATGACCACTATACCTGTCAACGAGTACCTAGCATGTGCCAATTCAATCTTCGTGGATGTGATGTAGTCTGTAAGAGACTATGTACAGTTCTAGACGAATAGAGTGAATACGTTTCCACACCTAAGATTTTGGTTGTAACAATTTAAACATGTGTATTAATTCTAAAACAAGTACAGTTATTTCAAAATACACTGTTTTTTCAATTTTTCATAGCAGCGCGCAAAATTATTCATAGCAATATTTCAAAAGTATTCAAACCAAATGGCATAATGTTTCATACCAACTTTAATGGAATTTAGTAATCAGAAATTTTATTTGATCAGTTGCGTATGTATATTATTCTTTCAGTCTTCCAATCAACGGTCGAAGGCAAAACTAAACTAGTTTCCATGTTATGCTGTATATTAAAACTTGTATGGTATGAATATATTTGTTGCATTGGTATGAGTAATTTTGTTGCATGGTATGAATAATTTTGAAAAATACTGTACTTAAACCGCGACAAAAATTAAGCCAGTGCAAATAAACCGCGACAAAAATTAAGCCAGTGCAAAAATTAAACCTGTGCAAAAATTAAATCAGTTCGATTATTCAAACAATTTTCAAAGTTTCGTACCACTTCCCAAATCTTTCAAACAAAACAAATGTTTCACTCCAACTTTTTACAATTCAATATTCTGAAAACTTAATCTAAGGATTGCCTCATATTTACTCTTTTGGGAATCTCCCAATCAAGTGTAAAGCTAGCAGAACTGAACTAGTTTCCATCTTGTATATGACAACTTGTATTTGGCTTGGATAATTTGTCGCACTAGTTTGAAAAATATTGGTTTGAATAATTTTGCGCACTGGTCTGAAATTTTGAAAAACACTGTTCAAAATATCTACTAAATGGCATAATGTTTCACACCAACTTCATAAATTTCAATATCCAGAAATCTGGGAGAATACTTGGTATATTTTATATTTGAGTCTTCCAATTAACGGTCAAAGTGAGAAAATAAACTTGATATCCTGTATAAACCTTGTATTTGGTTGAATATTTTTGATACTGTAGACTGCGAATTTCAATGGTTTACAGTATTTTTCAAAATTATTCAAACCAGTGCGACAAAATTATTCATACTAATATTTCAAAATTATTCATACCAGTGCGACAAAATTCATACCAAATAGAAAATGTTTCCTACCAACTTTTAATAGAATTCAGTAATCAGAAAATTTATATTTGGAAGATTGCTCTTATATACCATTCCTAGAGTCTTCCAATTAACGGCTAAACGGACAAAACTAAAGTAGTTTCCATGTTATGTTGTATATTAAAACTTGTACTTGGTATGAATAATTTTGTAATATTGGTATGAATAATTTTGTCGCACTAGTATGAATAATTTTGAAATATTAGTATGAATAATTTTGCGCATTGGTATGAATAATTTTGAAAAACACTGTAATCGTTTTGCTGTGGATATTTTGCGCGCAGTGAAACTACATTTGTTACAGTCTTTTTCAAAATTATTCATACTAGTGCGAAAAAAATATTCATACCAATATTTTAAAATTATTCAAACTAGTGCGACAAAATTATTCATACCAATATTTCAAAATTATTCTTAGTCGCTCGGTTCGCTCTGGCGCGCATGTATGGAGACAACTCAGGGACAACGTTCAATTTCGACAGTGTCCTCGCGCCGGAA
>VATE01000093.1:27979-40149 GCA_008065195.1 Metschnikowia amazonensis | reverse complement strand
GTTGGTAGGAAACATTTTCCATTTGGTATGAATAATTTTGAAATATTAGTATGAATAATTTTGTCGCACTGGTTTGAATAATTTTGAAAAATACTGTACCTCAAATTATAACTAGTGCGACAAATATTCAACCATTAAAAGTTTCAACCACTTCGCAAATCTTCAAACCAAAAGACGAAATGTTTCGCACCTCTTTTTAGAATTCAATATTTTGGAATTATGGCATAGAACTATTCTTGGGTAAAACGAACAAACTGAATTAGCGTCTGTATATACCAACTTTTATTTGGTTTGATAATTTTCAAAAACTCTACCTCTAGCTAGCTGGTCCCAGTTCTAGGATGCACTGTTAATCAGGGGATGTACGGATGTGGCTATGTGCACTGGTGTGCGTAGTTAGTGGAAAAATTACCATCCATCACCACCATGGCCGATATCAAGCTGCAGTTCGAGGCACTCCTGATGCTGTTCTCTAAAGAGCAGACCGCCATGACGGAATTGGTTGACACACGCTCCAAGCTCGAGACTCAGTATCAGGAAAACAAAATTGTCTACGAGGAGTTCGAGTACTTGGACGAAAACTCCAAAATCTACAAGATGACTGGGCCTGTGTTGATGCCTCAAGACTATAACGAGGCCAAGATGAATGTTAGCAAGCGGATGGAATTCATCCAGGGTGAAATCAAGCGAGTTGAGGAGAAGCTTGACGCTGCCCAGAAGTCTTTAGAGGGGACCAGAGACAAGCTCTTGCAAATCCGAAGCCAGATGGCTCAGTAGGTTTAAAAGGTCTGCTTCAACTTTAAAATTTAGGTTTGACTATAAACATTTCTCAACTTGTGGGGTCTCCATAATACTGATTTACATATCATCAGATTATCATCAGCATAATTCCAAATCCTTCAAGTTCCAATTATATAGTAATGATCTTGATAGCTTGATGAACCATAGCTCATGAATGCAATGATGCACTCATAGTCTACTCAATGATCCACTCATAGTCTACTCAATGATGCACTCATAGTCTACTCAATGATCCACTCATAGTCTACTCAATGATCCACTCATAGTCTACTCAATGATCCACTCATAGTCTACTCAATGATCCCAATCAACTGATACTCATACTCAATGATCAACTCATACTCATACTCAATGATCAACTCATACTCATACTCAATGATCAACTCATACTCATACTCAATGATCAACTCATACTCATACTCAATGATCAACTCATACTCAATGATCCCAATCAATTCATACTCAATGATCCCAATCGTAGCTTATTTTATTTTTTATTTTTCTTTTTCACTACCTCCCTATTCCTATAACTCCTACTTCTCTAAAATCTTGGCCTATCCCCGCGCCAATTGAGACTTGATCAAGTTCACCACAGATATCGCATTGAAAAATGTCCACTGCTCCAAGGAATTGTAAGAGTAGCCCAAGTTCTTCATTTCTCCAATTCTGCTATCCACAAATGCCTGCGTCTTTTGAAACCCACTACTCGTATCCTGAAGCATGTATAATTCTGACTTCACGTAGATAGTGGACAACATCAATCTCTTGGCATACCATGCAGAATCATTGGACATGTCTCCAGCGTAAAACGCAACATCGTCACTCAAATTGTGGAGCTCTTCCAAAGACAGTCCCAAATTGTAAGGCACCACAAGTTGCGCCAATGCACTGGAAAGTTGGCCAATCACAGGCGAGTTCATGAGAAGTCGTTTTTTCATCAAAAACGCAGCACGCTCATATTCGTTGGATATTCCGTGCACTTCCAGCTTGGGATCCATCACAAGTTTCTTTAAATTGTCCCGTTGCAACTTGAGCCATAACTTCACAAGTCCAAATTCCGACGTGTGAGGCGAAGAAATGGACACCGCACTTTGAATCGAGTCCAGGTACTTAAGCTCGGCCACTGCCCTGTTCACAGCTTCTTTGGTGAACCCATACTTGGGAACGTGTTCCACTGCTTTGGAGAAAAGAATGGCCTCGGGCGACTTGGCGTCGAAAATGTCATTGGAGCCACCATGTGATGTGGAATGGTAGTTCTGGACTTTGCACATGTTTGAGAGTAGTGCCAAATTCCTGCCATTCTTCGAAACTGTTCTGCGTAATACCACTAACCTTGAGGCTAATGTGGACTGGAAAAGAGATGCCATTTTGGGGATTTGGGTGCTGTCAGATCCGGTCTTAACTTGTATTTTCCTCTGGATGGTAATAGTGAGATCGTCTGATATCGCGTCCTGCACATAGCCCTTCTTCAGCCCAACGAACTTTAGGAATCAGTGCTGATCCACTTGGCTTATCGAAACTCCGCCTGCAATATTCATAACTGCGTCTGAAATATTCATAAACCTGTCTTTTAGAATAGTAGGTTTGTTTTGGAACTGCTCGGAAATTTCATTCCCGGAGGTACGGGTGTTCACCCCAACTTTGCCTCGCTCATTTCTGTACAAGACAACCAGAAATGCTTGTATGTAATTTCACCCACCAATCAATGACGAGCAAATAGAATCAGAAATCGACAATCTCTGTTACGAGTCGTTCAATATCATCCACAGTCTCCAAATTTTGATCTTCATTGACCAATCACGGTTTTCGCCACAATACTAACCCCAGATCAAACAATGGGCCGAGGTCCAGGCTGCAAGACACACACTTGATGATGATGATGATGAAACTACACCAGTCATTCCCAAAGTGTCAACTCATGTGACTTTTGCTGATGTCAACCATCTTCTTGTGGTTCCTCACAGTATGGCTGTCATTTTGCAAAGCATAGCCAAAGAACCAATCGGAACCATCAAAGTTGAGTATCCTGACTTCGAAAAGTCCATCCCAGAAGATGATGAATATGATGAAAACGAACAGCTTTATTCGGGAATCAAAAACCAGCTGCTGTTTGCCAATGCATCACTTCCACTTTATAAAATAGGCCCATCAATTACGGCAATTGAGATCCCACATTTCCGGAACGAAATCACGGAAAAACTTGTGGCTCATGAAATTGCCAGTCTTGTCACATCATCCAACACTCGAGTATTCGTGTTGGCTCCATGTCAGGGCCTATTAAGTGGCAGTTTCTTCAAGTTGAACTTGGCTTCTTCGGATTTTGCCTCCATAAAAAGCCTAAAGCCTCCACACTATATCACTGGCTCCTGTGCTGCTATAGTGTCTTCTCTTAGTGGGACATTGGATAAATGTGCAGTTCTTGCGCTCAATGCAGAAGGCCCCCGGGGATTCGAGAAAATTGATGCCGATTCGTTGATGGATGCTGCTCGTCATGTCTTCCTGGCCATTGATATACCCAATGCTGACAAAGTGCTCAAGCAACTCAGCGCCAATGTGAGGAAACTCAACTCGGCAAACACCTCCGGAATGTACCTTTAATCAGAGGCATCTCTTTTGTAGATAATAATATGCGCTAAGCATTAGAACTTGATGAGTTTCGCATTGAAAGAAAACAGTTCCACAACACTGAAACCGACGATGAAAAAGGTACCTGAAGATCTCTGGGAATCAACAAAAAGTTGATGAACTGAACAGGAAACCACACACAGTAGTTGATCAACAAGGTCTGCAAATATAGTTTTCTCAACTTGGCAACCGTATCATTCCACGATCCGCTCTCAAGCACCATAGTTCCATAGGTGAAAAAGCAGAAAAGCGATATGGGCGAAAAACAAAATTGATCTGACATGACTTTCCGAAGAACTTCAACAAATTGCGGGTGTTTTGAGTAAATTTGTAGGAATTTGTACCACCAGCACTGTACGAAAGCCATGATGAAGCCCCAACACATGAAACCCGCCAATCTGGCAAAATGGAAATATGAAAGTCGAACGCTTATGGGATCTGCCGGTAAGTCTTGGAAACTTCCTTGCGGTAAGTCAGTGTCGGATTGCCGAAGATAATTGATGAACCTATCTAGATTCTCTTCATCCACATCCGAATCAGATTCCGGTACATCGTGTGTCCTGGATGAGTCGTCTTGAAATGGGTTTTGGTAAATGAAAGGGTTGTCTGAAGTAGAAGTTTGGGTATCGAAGATGCGATTGTCCGAGAATGTTGAGAGTTGGTTCCCATTTTGACTTGGTTCAGGTATGGAATCAGTGTATGGTTTTTGATGACGGGAGGCACTGGGGCTTGTTTCGAAGTTCGGAGTAAATGCATTGGAAGTAGTAGTTTCCAGTTTGTACACTGTAAATGATATCAACGGAGACAGCATATTGAAAGACAATAATGCTTGAGCCAAAGACTCCGAAATCCCGTATAAAACCAAGTTGGTGACAATAATGGTGATGAGCGAGTTGATCATGTAGAGCTCCTTGTATTTGGTGGTTAATTTAGCAAGAAACAACGCTAATATCAGGATAATCACGAGATTAAGGGCGGTGACATTCTTAAGCCGGATGGCATTAATAAGATCTCGAAACAGTACCCGATGGGCCGAGGATCCGATCATTCTGGTGGGGACTGCGCCATGAGATTCCGCTGATAAGTGATCTGGATGGTGCACGGGTTTGTTCCATGTACTTTAAATTTGCCTCTAAGGAAAGGAATTTTGATATAAAATATTTGGGTCTAGCAAATGTGGATAGACTAAAAGCCGAAATAGGTTCAGGGATATTGAAGAAGAGTGTGAATTGGAGAGGTAAATTTAGGGGTTTGCTGGCGAGGAAGCATGCGTATATATAGACAATATGCGAAACGGCTGCAAATAACGCCGCCCCTTAAAGTCACAAAGAGAAACTATATAAAGCTGGTTCTCGCACCTGAAGTTTTTTCTCCCTAAACTATGTTTATTGAGAGGACTGCGATTACTTTAGACTTCTTGGAATAACTTGAGTGAATACATGAGGGGTCTATGAATACTATTTTAAGTTATTTCAGGGGTATTTTTTAGTGACCTTGGAAGTTTTCGAAGTCAATCATGTTAATCGAATATGCTGATAATTCCCAAGAGAACCTTAGTCTGTGGGAATGACAGTCGAAAGGGTTGGGGTGCTAGAGCAACGGGTCAAACGACAGGTGTGAACATAGTCAGTCCAAAATGATAGATTGGAAATTTTAAGTTCAATATGATGATTTGGAAAATCTTCCTACTCTGTTGCAGTTTTTTATACTGTATTCTAGTGAAAAGTTGAGAAATCCTCGAAATGCTTAAGATGATTGGAACCAACAAGGATCTTTAATTCCCAGTCTTTCCCGTGGATTTCTCGAATCAAAATCAGTATTTCAAAAATCTTCCACTGGATTTGAAATGGATTAGCTGATGAATGTTCCCAAACTTTCAAAATTACTTGAGACTAATTATTAATACTCAGTGAACCTTCGAATGTCTAGAGTGGATATTTCAGTTGGACAATGGGATTGGTATAAAAGACTTATCGTGGGACTCTAAAAACAGATTTATCAGAAAGAATTTTTCAGGGGAATTTTTCAAATTTATCAGGGTTGAAACAAATCGAGATTTTTCAAAAACTGTTTTTCTCTAAATTGATCGTTGAGATGTTGGTGCTTGCTTTTACATTTAACCATGGTATGTCAAAGGACGCTGAATTTGCAATGAGGTTTGAAATTCAAAAGCTCATCCAACTCCACTCAAAATTCATATACGATGCGGTGACTAAGGAAAAACACTTCATGATAGCATCTGGGCTTCTCTCAAGTTTCGTTGCTTGTCATTTCCCTCAAAAGCGCGCCAGGGCTCGCAACTAGCCATCAAGGCCTCGCACGTGATGGTGCGCGCCCAATCAAAATCTCACAATTATACTCCTCCAACAATCCCAGTTCACCATGTCCCACAACAAAGCCTACGAGCCTGTCAGAAGTGAGCCCGTACAGGGAGACTACGAGCTTATTGACGTGGACCCACATTTCAATCGTGTGGTGTCATATTTCAGAGCATCCGACTACGGCGCCTGGGCCGCCAGCACTGCTGCGTTCCCACTCTCCCTAATTGCCTGGGAAAAATTGGACCCAGCAGCTGGCTCCTTTACGAAACCAGGTAAGGTTCCTGGCGGAGCATTGAGAGCAGCCAGTCTTTTAGGGCTCTGTGGAGGTTTCTACCTTGCATATGTTAGAAGTTCTAAGAGATTCTTGGGATGGTCAGAAAATGCCAGAGAGGTCAAGATGGACCGTTACGAGATTAAGAAGTTGTTGCTGGAGGAGAAGTTGCCATACCACGAAAATGAGTCGGCATTGGACGACAGGTTGAAGGATGTTTCCAACAGAAACTCGCAGTACTCGTTTACTGCCATGGCTATTTTGCCATGGTTCAACTTTTCGTATCACCCTTACCATGGCGTTGATATTCAGAAATACTACGAGACCCGGCCAGGAGAGGAGAATTGGGGTTTCACCTTGAAACCTTTTGAGGAGATCAAGAAGAAGTACGCCACAGTGGTTGAGTAGAGAAATACATTGCATGAGATTGGTTATGTTGTAGAAATCGGTTGTTGGTGTGTGGATGTTGAGACCTGAACAGTATAATAGTGTAGTTTGGAGAGAAAAAATACGGGGACTTTTGGATGTACGGTTGTCTAGGTGACAGAACTTTAGTTGTAGTGTACGGGTGTATTTAAATGTATAGGCTCTTGGTGTAGTGATGTCCACTAAATGTAGTATCTTTCAAAATATTCATAACATTGCGACAAAATACTCATACCATTGCGACAAAATATTCATACCAATTTTCAAAAAATCATACCAATTTTCAAAAATATTCATACCAGTGCAACAAAATATTCATACCAATTTTCAAAAAATCATACCAATTTTCAAAATTATTCATACCAGTGCGACAAAATATTCATACCAATTTTCAAAAATTCATACCAATTTTCAAAATTATTCATACCAGTGCGACAAAATATTCATACCAATTTTCAAAATTATTCATACCAAATGGAAACCAACTTTTAATAGTTTTCAGTAATCAGATATTTATAAGTTGTTACATTCAATTCTTGGAGTCTTCCAATCAATGGCCAAATAGACAAAACTAAACTAGTTTCCATGTTATGCTGTAAATTAAAACTTGTATTTGTTGAATTGGTTTGAAAAATTTCCTCGCACTGGTATGAATAATTTTGTCGCATTGGAATATAATTTTGTCGCATTGGAATGAATAATTTTGAAAAATACTGTACCAGTGCAACAAAATATTCATACCAATTTTCAAAATTATTCAAACCAAATACAACTTTTAATATACATCATAACAAGAAAACTCGTTGAGTTGTATTAGTTACGACAGTTTATTGGAAGACTCTAAGAATAGTATATAAGCTCAATCGTCTAGAAATTAGATATCTGATTATTGACGTCTATTAAAAGTTGGTGTGAAACAATATTTCATTTGGTATGAATAATTTTGTCGCACTGGCATGAATAATTTTAAAAGTTTGGTATGAATAATTTTGTCGCACTGATGTGAATAATAAAACAACACCTAAAATATAAAAAATAATCTATTCTTATTAAATAAGACTATTATCTCCAAAGGGGATGATATCGCCGGAGGCAATATAAAATAAATAAATGTTAATTTAATAAATGGTGTTCCATGTTCTGTATTTGTATATGGATATATATAAAATAATTTAGAGTGTACTGAATAAATATATGGTTATTCTAATAAATATGTAACAAAAAATTATAAAACTTTTAAAAGTATTACTAATTTATCTTAAGAATTGAATATACCTAAAGATACAATAAAAATAATATTTGAATACTGACAACTCCTTATCTAAATTTTGTATTTATACTGAAGAAATAGAAGATTATTATAAAACATGTAAATTAATATTTGAATCTATTAATGTTATATCTAAATTGGATAAATCACATATACCATGTATAAGTAAAAAAAAGAAGAAGAAGTACCTTAAAGCGTATGAGTTTATTTTTGAAAATGATATAGATGAAAATACCTATAATGTTATAGAAAAATATTTCCCTATTTTAGAAGAATTCTCGGAGTATTCAAATATAAATATTTACCGGTATTTTAAAAACGACTGTACCAATGCGATAAAATTTTTAATACTAGTGCAACAAAAATATTCATATCAATATTTCAAAATTATTCATATCAATATTTCAAAATTATTCATATCATATTTCAAAATTATTCAAACCAAATTTTATTTAATGTACAGCATCACATGAAAACTACTGTAGTTTTGTCCATTTCGACCGTTTATTGGAAGACTTCAAGAATACTATTCAGCAAGATAAAAATATTTGATTACTGAAAACTATTAAAAGTAGGTGTGAAACATTATCCCATTTGGTTGAATAATTTTGTCGCACTGGTACCAATATTGAAAAGACTGTACTTCAAAGTTTCCACCACTTCGCACAATCTTTCAAAGCAAATGGCACAATGTTTCACACCAACTTTTATTAAAATTCAATATTCAGAAATTTTATAACTTGACGATTGTTCATATATACTATTCTTGAAGTCTTCCACTCAACGGTCAAAAGTGACAAAACTGTTATCTTGTATATAAGCACTTGTATTTGGTTTGAATAATTTGTCGCAGTAGTTTGAATAATTTTGAAAAACACTGTACAAGCATTAATATACAGCATCACATGAAAGCTACTTTAGTTTTATCCGTTGCGACCGTTAATTGGAAGACTCCAAGAATAGAATGTAATCAATCAACAAGATATAAAATATCTGATTACTGAAAACTATTAACAGATGGTGTGAAACATTATGCCATTTGGTATGAATAATTTTGTCGCACTGGTATGAATTTTGGAATACAGTGTTTTTCGAAAATATTAAAACCAGTGCGACAAAATTACAGTGTTTTTCAAATATATTCATACCAGTACACAATTATTCATACTAATATTTCGAAACTATTCAAACCAAATACAAGTTTAATATACACCATAACATGGAAACTAATTTAGTTTGTCCGTTTTACCTTTAATTGGAGAACCCTAAATATATTTGAGGCAATCTTCAGATTATCGATTTCAGAATATTGAATTCTACTAAAGTTAGTGTGAAACATCATGCCATTTGGTTTGAAAAATTCGCACTAGTTTGAATAATTTTGAGATATTGGTATGAATAATTTTGTCGCACTAGTATGAATAATTTTGAAAAACACTGTACATATTTCAAGTTATTCAAACCAAATGGCATGATGTTTCACACTAACTTTAATAGAATTCAATCTTTTGAAATCTAAATTCTGAATATTGTCTCATATATATATTTAGGGGTCAGTTTCCATTTTATGCTGTATATTAAAACTTGTATTTGGTTTGAATATTTGGAAATATTGGTATGAATAATTCATAACTTTGTCGCACTGGTTTAATTTAAAGACTGTATAGGCTCTTGGTGTACCGATGTGTGATAAACCGCGATATCGCGTCTATTTACAAACATTAACCATAGCATGAGTACCGAGGACTTCTCCCACTTGCCGCCAGAGCAGAAAATCTCTCACTCAGTATGGAAGGTCCGTCTCCAAGGTTACAATGAGCTCGTCCAGGAATTCGAGAGGTCGCGCAATGAAAACGACGAATGTTTTGCCAATCTAGCTTCCAAACCAGACCTTCTCAAAACCATCGCCACCGACGCAAACGTGGTAGCTCAAGAATCAGGCCTTTTGGTCATTGGCAAGTTCCTTGAAATGGGAGCATCTCCAGCGGTGGTTGGGCGGCTCAAGAGCCACGGCGGCTTGGTTCCCAGTCTCTGTGAAAAGGGCCTTTCTTCAAGTCGTGCTGCCACGAAGCAACATGCCATTTCGGCACTTTTACTCCTTGTGGAAATCAGCGGCCAAGCAGATTGGGTGATTGAGCAGATGAATCCGTACTTTTCCCACAAACTTCCCAAATTGGTGGCCGGGTGTGTGGCAGCAACGAGTGCCATGGTGGAGAATTTCGGTTGCAACATTGTTCCCGCAAAAATCCTCCTTCCAGTATTGACCAAATTATTTGCGCACGCAGATCGAACGGTGCGTGGAGAAACTACGCGGTTGGCGGTGGAAATGCGGCGCTGGCTTGGCGAATCCTTGGACCAAGTGTTAATGGCGTCCTTAAAACCAGTGCAGCAGCGCGACTTGAAAGCGGAGTTTGAGAAAATCTCTGGCGAGCTTCCGCACCAAAAAAGACTCACCAGGGACCAAAAGGCGGCCGAGGCCCAACGACAGGCTGCAGAGGCCCAGCGAATTGCTGGTGCTGGATCCGAGGGTGGGGACAATTCGGCAGATGGAGATGTTCATATGGAGGATGCTAATGGTGTGGACCCTATGGATCTCTTTGACCCTGTGGATGTCTTATCCAAGCTACCTTCGGATTTGGCAGTGCAAATGGGTCTGGCAAAGTGGAAGGACCGCAAGGATGCTCTAGAAGAGGTTTGTGCGGTGCTCTCCAAGGCTCCCAAAATGGTTCCAGCAGACTATTCTCCGCTTGTGCGTATCTTTGCCAAATGCATGAAAGATGCCAATATTCAGGTGGTCCAGCTTGCAGCCAGTGGTGTGGAGTTCTTGTGCAAGGGTCTACGGGGCGAATTCCACAAGTACATGGGACTCGTGCTTTCTCCGCTTCTCGAAAGAAGCAAGGAGAAAAAACCAGCTGTGGCCAATGCCTTGGCCAATGCGTTGGATGCCATCTTCAATGTTTCGTCACTTTCGGATGTTTTGGACGACACCCTCGAGGGCATGAAACACAAGACTCCGCAGGTCAAGATCTCCGCCACCAATTATCTCCAGCGGTGCTTGAGAAATACGCCAGTTGTTCCCAAAACGGCGCAGATTGACGTGATAATGGAAGTGGGAGTCAAGCTCTTGACAGACTCGCAAGAGCCCATTCGCCAGGCTTCCACTGAGATGATTGGCACGCTTATGAAAATCACCGGCGAGAGAGAGCTAAAGGCCTACCTCGAGAAAATTGATGACAACAGATTGCAGAAGGTGAAGAAGGTTTTCGAAGATGTCACAGTGAAGGCCATCAAAAAACCAATTGCAAGAGGCCCTCCTGCTGGTGCAGGAAAAGTTCCCGGCTTACGGCCGGAAGTGAAGGTTAAAGAGAGTTCAGCAATCCCCAGCAAACGTCTAGCCACTTCGCCTGCAAAAAGAGATGTTTCCAAAGCGCCTGTCAAAAGCTTCACTGGTCGACTGTTGATATCGCCATCTCTTGGACCGAATAGTGGGAGACCAGAGAAACGAGAAGCCCGTGAAAGTGTGGCTCGGTCAGGTCCTTCAACGGTGCCCATTTCAGTCCACAAGGAGGCGGTACAGTCACTAATGGAGGAAAATCGGATGTTGAAGGAGAATTTGGCGCAGATCAAAGCCTCACAAAGCAACTTGCAAAACGAAATCACCAACCTCAAAGAGGAAAATGCTTTTTTATCTGAATCTTTGCAACAAAACCAAACCGAGGTGTCCAGTGCCGATCTCATGGTGAAGCAGAAGGATACCCAAATCATGCGGATGAGCAGCGATCTTGAAAACGCCAAGTTGAAAATCAAGAGCTTGGAGCAAACCATTGAAATGTTGAAATTGCAACAGAGTACTGCCCAAGTGCAACCTTTGCTTTCATCATACCCTGACAAGTTGAGTCGGTCACCTTTCAAACTGCCGGAGAAAAGCCAGTCCAGAATCTCACTGCAAGAGCTCAGCTCACGAGTGGACCGCATGTCTATAGAGGGTAAAACTGCCTCTACGGACAAAGAAGAGGCGCCAGCTCTGAGTCTGGAATTCGAGCCGGTGACATATTCCCGTGATTACAATGATTCTACAGGAGAAGAAGAGAATTGGAGAAAGGCAGCTGAAGTGACAGCACAGCTCAAAGCACGCATTGAGAAGATGAAGCAAAGAAACCGACTTTCGAGTCGATAGGAATCTAACAGGGAGACAAAGACCAGATGGGAGAGCAATACAAGAGGGTGAACAATAATATCGATAATGTGATTGTCTTATTTTATTGAATGAGGAGATGAAATGATAATGGAGAGATGAAATGGTAATGGAGAGATGAAATGGTAATGGAGAGATGAAATGGTAATGAAGAGATGAAATGATAATGGAGAGATGAAATGGTAATGAAGAGATGAAATGATAATGGAGAGATGAAATGATAATGAAGAGAGATGAATTGTGAATTGTGAATTGTGAATT
>VATE01000093.1:0-27969 GCA_008065195.1 Metschnikowia amazonensis | reverse complement strand
AGTGAAAGTGAAAGTGAAAGTGAAAGTGAAAGTGAAAGTGAAAGTGAAAGTGAAAGTGAAAGTGAAAGTGAAAGTGAAAGTGAAAGTGAAAGTGAAAAGGAAAGTGAAAGTGAAAGTGAAAGTGAAAGTGAAAGTGAAAGTGAAAGTGAAAGTGAAAGTGAAAGTGAAAGTGAAAGTGAAAGTGAAAGTGAAAGTGAAAGTGAAATGTGAAATGCGAAACTGAAATGTCAATTGTGAATTGCGAAAGTGAATGCGAAACTGAAAGTCAAAGTAAATGTGACTGTTATGAGCCTTGGTTGCAATTCATCAAACAATTCATTTTCTTCATAATTCCAATTTCCAAAATCAAAATTCTTGCTCCTCAATTCATCTCTCTTCAGTCTCAAAGCTTCCCATGTTTTATCCTCTGATTTCTCCCAAATGACCATCCTGCATACAGATGCCCGGTCCGGTGCGAGAAAAATTTCGGACACGAAAACTCACCTTCATGACCAAGTTAAACATCTTAGTGCCCGTCAAAAGGGTCATTGACTATGCGCTCAAACCCAGAATCAATAAGGCCGGAACTGGCGTTGAAACCAAAGGCATCAAGTTCAGCATGAACCCTTTTTGCGACATTGCCTTGGAGGAATCCTTAAGGATCAGAGAAGCAAACAAGGACTTGGTGCAGAAAATCCACGCCGTTTCCATCGGCCCCACAAAAGCACAGGACCAATTGAGAACGGCGCTTGCTAAAGGTGCAGACTCCACGACGTTGGTAGATGTGGGAGACCAAGAAATCGAACCCTTGACCGTGGCCAAGATGTTACAGAAAGTTGCCGAGAAGGAGCAAAGCAACTTGATCATTCTTGGAAAACAGGCCATTGATGATGATGCCAACCAGACCGGCCAGATGTTAGCCGGTCTCTTGAAGTGGCCACAAGCCACCAATGCATCCAAAGTGGAGATCTCTGGCGACACGGTGCAGGTGACCCGAGAAGTGGACGGTGGCTCAGACATACTCAGCGCCAAGTTACCTATGATCATCACCACGGACTTGCGATTAAACGAGCCAAGATATGCATCATTGCCCAACATCATGAAGGCCAAGAAGAAGCCATTGGAGAAGCTCACGGCAGACGACTTGGGCGTATCCATCCGCAACCGGTTGCAGACATTAAAAGTTGAGGAGCCACCCAAGAGAGCAGCAGGAGTGATTGTCAATAGTGTGGATGAAATGATTGGCAAATTGAAGGACGCAAAGGCTATTGAATAGACAGTATACAGAAGTGACGAAATGCCGTGAAGAAAGTAGGTGGTATTAGAACAGCGAGAGTTGTTTAAAATATGATTAAATTAGAACAGAGTAGGGGGTAAGAAGGTAACTATTACTTTAGTCTAGTGTAGACTAGTCTAGTTTAGTCTAGTCAAGTCTAGTCAAGTCTAGTCAAGTCTAGTCAAGTCTAGTCTAGTCAAGTCTAGTCAAGTCTAGTCTAGTCAAGTCTAGTCTAGTCTACTTTACTCTACTCTAGTCTAGTCTAGTCTACTCTACTCTACTATACTCTACTCTACTCTACTCTACTCTACTCTACTCTACTCTACTCTACTCTACTCTACTCTACTCTACTCTACTCTACTCTACTCTACTCTACTCTACTCTACTGTACTCGATTACTGGGAATGTACGGGTTTAAGGGATGTACGATGTGTCTTTCAAAAGTATTTAAACCAGCGCGACAATATTCAAACCATATTTTAAAATTTCGTACCACTTCGCACAATCTTCAAATCAAATGGCATGTCAACTTTATCACAAATTTATCAGAATAGATTCAGAAATTTAAATCGGAAAATTGGAAATTTACTAGATTTAGGATAAGGATTAAAACGATTGACTAGCTTCTTTGTTGTCGTATATACAACGATTTGTATTTTGTTTGAAGGAATATTTTATTGGTTTAAATAATTTTGTAGTGGTTCGAATTTTGTCGCACTGGTTGAACAATTTGTTGTGCAGTATTTTTCAAAATTATTCATACCAATCGACAAAATTATTCAGCCCAATATTTCAAAATTATTCAAACCAATATTCCCAAATTATTCAAACCAAATATAAATTTTAATTTACAGGATAACATGGAAACTACTTTAGTTTTGTCCGTTTCACCCTTAATTGGAAGTCTCCAAAATAGTATATGCAATAGTCGCGATATAAAATTTCTGATTACTGAAAACTACAGTATTTCTCAAAATTATTCATACCAGTGCGCAAAATTATTCAAACCAAATAAATGTTTTAATACAGCATAACATGGAAACTCCTTTTGTTTTGTCCGTTTGGCCGAAGATTGGAAGACCCTTAGATTAGAATATAATAGCAATCAGCAGGATATAAAATATCTGATTACTGGAAACTATTAAAAGTTGGTGTGTATCATTATGCCATATGGTTTGAATAGTTTTGCGCACTGGTATGAATAATTTTGAAAAGACTGTATGAAACATTTTGAAATATTGGTTGAATAATTTATCGCACTAATTCATTTATTCATACCAATATTTCAAATTATTCAAACCAAATGCCATAATGTTTCACGCCAACTTTAATAGATTTCAGTAATTAGATATTTTATATCTGGCCGATTGCTTGTATGTAATATTCTTGGAGTCTTCCAATCAACGGTCGAAATAGGCAAAACGAAAGTAGTTTCCATGTTATGTTATATATTAAGACTTGTATTTGGTATGAATAATTTTGAAAAAAACTGTACTGGTTGAATATTTTGAAAATACTGTACTACACAGGCACGTAGGGTCGGAGAATGTGCAGTGACCAAGTTAACCTTCTATGAGCAAGTAAGAGATCATTTAGTCAACTAATAAACATAAACTATCCAAAATTCCATTCTTCTACTTTGTTTATTTTATTCAAGACAGTTTATGTTAGACTTTTAATAGTGTAAAATTATTTAAACCAGCGCGAAATCGATTCGAACTGGGAAAAAGAATGGTACAGTTTTTTTCAAAATTATTCATACCAATTCTCAAAAAGTTTCATACAACTTCAAATCTTTCAAACCAAATGACATAAAGTTCCACGTCAACTTTTGAAAATCAATATTCTGAATTCTTAATCTAAAGGATTGCTTCAGACTTCCTCTTTTGGGAGTCATCCAATCAAGGGTCAAAAGGGCCAAAACTGATTTAGTTTCCATCTTATCTTGTATATACAAACTTGTATTTGGTTTGAATAATTTTGTCGCACTAGTTTGAAAAATTTTGAAAAACACTGTACGAACCAGCGCGAAATCGATTCGAACTGGGAAAAAAATGGTTCGAACCAATTCAAAGTTTCTTCACAGTCTCTCAAACCAAATACCAGTTGTTTATACAGAATATGAAAACTAGTTCAGTTTTGTCCATTTTGACATTGAATCTCAAATGTAGTGCATACAAGGCAATCCTAAGATTGATTTCAGTATATTGATTTTTAAAAGTTGACGTGGAACTTTATGCAATTTGGTTTAAAAGATTTGAAGTTGTATGAAACTTTTGAATTTTGAATTTGAACTATTTTGTTTTTTGCTTAAACATTTTCGCGCTAGTTTGCAGAATTTTGAAAGACAGTACAATCTTTTTCAAAAATATTCATACCAGTGCGATAAAATTATTAACACCAACTGGCATAATGTTTCACACCAACTTAATAGATTTCAATTAATAGATACTTTATATTTGGACTATTGCATATACATACCATTCTTGGTTATCAAGTCCACAGACAAACGGACAAATCTAAAGTAGTTTCCATGTAGCTGTATATTAAAACTTATTTGGTTTGAATATTTTTGAATTCTAAATTTGAACTATTTTGTTCGGTTAAACATTTTCGCGCTAGTTTAAAGAATTTTGACAGTAATTCCAAAAGTTTCGTTCACTTCGCAATCTTTCGAACCAGATAGAATAATGTTTCAAATTTTTATTCAATATTGTGGAATTTTTTACAACTATCAAACGGACGGAACTGAGGTGTTTTTTTTTCCGAACAACTTGTAGTACGAAACTTTGAATTATTAGTTTGTATAATTGTGCCAGTGTTTGAATGGTTTTCGCGGTTTGAACTATTTTGTTTTCTTGGTTCAAAACTTTGCGCGCTGCTTTGAATATTTTGAACGTTATTCAAGACCTCATGTTCCTTCCAATTTTTAATAAATATATGATATTCAATTAGGTGTATACTATGGTATTATTCATTATGATAATAACTACTTCACTCTATACAGTATTTTTCTAAATTATTCATACCAATACAACAAAATTATTCATACCAATACAACAAAATTATTCATACCAATACAACAAAATTATTCATACCAAATACAAGTTTTAATATACAGCATAACATGGACACTAGTTTAGTTTTGCCCGTTTCAACCGTTGATTGAGAGACTGCAAGAATAGCATATATAAGCAATTCTCTAGATATTAAATTTCTGATTTCTGAAAACTATTAAAAGTTGGTGTGAATTATGCCTTTTGGTTTGAATAATTTTGAAATATTGGCATGAATAATTTTGTCGCACTAGTATGAATAATTTTGAAAAAGACTGTACTACTGTCACATCCAACGTGGGTATCGTACTACCCACAGGTCCAAAGACTTGCTACTGTCATGTCAGAGTATCACAGGCTTATCTGAGATTGAATCCTACTATTAGTCAATATGCCGTGGTGGTGGAATAATCAACTATGACGTGATCCTTATGCCCGAAATCTTCAGAGAAAAGATAGCTATAGATTCTTTCCTGGGAAGCATCAGTGACCAGTCATAAGGATGATTTTAAAGACAGGAATCACCAATGAGTATTATTCGATAATGACTACCAAACAATTTCAATCTACATGATCCTGTCTAAGCCTTAAAATCCATACAGTGATAATTTGGGTATTCAGAATTATTGTAAATTACCATCATAAAGCAATCTTATTCGCATATCTGAAAATAAAACGCGGGTTTCGCAATTATGTATACACCAAATGGAAAATGTTTCCTACCAACTTTTAATAGAATTCAGTAATCAGAAAATTTATATTTGGACGATTGCTCTTAAATACCATTCCTAGAGTCTTCGAATTAACGGCTAAACGGACAAAACTAAAGTAGTTTCCATGTTATGCTGTATATTAAAACTTGTACTTGGTATGAATAATTTTGTAATATTGGTATGAATAATTTTGTCGCACTAGTATGAATATTTTGAAAATACTGTACAGTGTTTTTCAAAATTATTCTTTCAAAATTATTCAAACCAATATTTCAAATTATTCAAACCAAATACATGTATATAGGATAACATGTAACTACTTTAGTTTTGTCGCTTTTGACCGTTAGTTGGAAGACTTCCAGAATAGTATTTATGAATAATCAAGATATAAATTTTCAAATATTGAAATTTAATAAAGTTGGTGTGAAACATTGTGCCATTTGGTTTGAAAGATTGTGCGAAGTGGTACCAAATATTTTGAAATATGGAAATAATTTGTCGCACTGGTTTAAATAATTTGAAAAACACTGTATTAATTCGCGGGCTCGATCATACGTTACAGTACTTTTGAAAATTAGTCATACCAATGCAACAAAATTATTCATAGCAGTGCGACAAAAATATTCATACCAAATACAAGTTTTAATATACAGCATAACATGGAAACTAGTTCAGTTTTGCCCGTTTCGACTGTTGATTGGAAACTGCAAGAATAGTATATATAAGCAACTGATCAAATAAATTTTCTGCTTACTAATCTCTATTAAAGTTGGTGTGAAACATTATGCCATCTGGTTTGAATAATTTTGAAATATTGGTATGAATAATTTTGCGCGCTGGTATGAATAATTTTGAAAAACAGTGTATCTGGAGGTGTATCGCAAAATTCAATGTGCAGATATTGGTTCTGGCAAACACAGTTCAAACTTGGATTATAAAAATACGCCAGCTACCACTAGCATCCGTACTTGAGCACTTTAGAGTACTAATATCGACACTTTAGTGTTTGACATTTAGCGCACTTTGTTGGCAGTTTCGGCGTCGAACCAGCCTCACCAAGTGCCTATTCTTAGACAACAATAGGGAAGTACAATAGAGCAATTATCATGCCTCGACCAAACAATTAGCATGAATGATGCACAATATTTAACACATGACTTTATTTAGAATTGAGAATAGTGGAGTGGAGTAGTAGAGTAGAGTAGTGGAGTGGAGTAGTGGAGATTGGAGTAGTGTAGAGTAGTGGAGATTGGAGTAGTGTAGAGTAGTGGAGTAGAGTAGTGTAGTACTGTAATAGTAGACTAGACTAGTAGTTAGACTAGTAGTTAGACTAGTAGTTAGACTAGTAGTTAGACTAGTAGTTAGACTAGTAGTGTAATATAGTGTAGTCTGAAATCTATTCTATACTAATGAATTGTCTTGACCGATGAATGACCTACTTCGCCTGTTCTTAGTGTACCTGATCCCTGCAGCTGGACGCGGAATCACCTCACGTACGATATTTCTCGAGGTAATATTTGCCGAACAAAGAGTTTAGCCGATATGCAGGATGTCTATTAATATATGCAGGTTGGTTGCTCTGGCACTGAGAGACGCAGACTGAATGACACTGAAGGCCAGACAGACACATACAGACTGCTAGATTGATACGTACAAACATATATATTAACACATACCGACATCTATATTAACACATACAGACATCTGTATTAACACATACAGACATCTGTATTAACACATACAGACATCTATATTAGCACATACAGACATATTTATTGAAACATACAGACAGACTCAGAAAAATACTCATCGGACTCTACATATCCATGGTCCCAATTCTTGGCTCGTTGTGCATGCAGAGCCCAGCCTCGAGAAAGTCACGTGACATAGCCGTTGCATTATGCCGTTTCAGTGGCGTGCACATTCATTATAAGAAAACGGCCAGAACTGAGGAATTGTATTGAGGACAACGAAAGACCAATTGATTGATAAAAATAGAAGTGCTATATTGGGTGATAACTGGTGATATTCTGATGATAACTGAAAACTGATAACTGATATGATAACTGATAACTGATCTGATAACTGATAACTGATAACTTCAAATGATATCTGATATTATACTGATTACTCTTCTGTAAGTGGTTCAAATCTCCAAGTTCTACAAAATTATATTCATATTCTCCAAATTTATGGTTATTTAGCTGCATGATCAAGCAGATTCTTTAACTGCATCCCATACAATAGGTGTCCCCGCATCTAAGAAAAGATATCAGCTGCATTTAGGCGTGTTCCAATTATCTGGCCAACTAGTGGCGGCTATATAAAGCAAACAGATTGCCCAAGTTTGTGTTGAACCAGAACCTCTTCATGAAATCAATTTACACTATCTTGGGCTTGCTTATGGCCTCCTCTACTTATGCTTATCCCAACTACCCTTTGGGCTTTTTTGTGGGAGACGAAATCGAAAAAAGACCTCTCGCCACCAAGGAGCTTTCGGAATTTGGCTTCTTCTCTACTGACGAACCTGAAGAGTTGGCTTTCAGGTTCACATTGAAGGATGGCTATGCGTTTACCAAAGACGGCTCCACTCCAGGATACGCGGGCTACTACGGCGCCGGATTTGGTTTTGGCCCGGATGTGGAGAAGATGCACTTGCAACTTGATGAAAACCAAATGATTACCAACCACGACCTCTACATGTGTGACGACCCCAGCAACTCCGACCACCTGGTGTTGCGCTATAAGTTGTATGGAGAGAATTGCACGAAGGCCAACATCTATCTCTTGATTAACAGAGTATAAGTTCAGAGTATCGAATGAAGTTCTGGTATAGAATGAAGTTCAGGTATAGAATGAAGTTCAGGTATAGAATGAAGTTCAGGTATAGAATGAAGTTCTGGTATAGAATGAAGTTCTGGTATAGAATGAAGTTCTGGTATAGAATGAAGTTCAGGTATAGAATGAAGTTCAGAGTATCGAATGAAGTTTGTGGCTGATAGACGAGACTGTTTATCAATATAGTTTATTACAAATACTCTTGAATCGGCCTAGGTATAAGGAATAAGTTCTTGCTAAGTTGAATCTTTTGAAATACTGAAATACTGAAATACTTTTAGATAACACAATCAGGCTGATACATTTTTCGGATGTGTTGGTGGTTTTTTGACCACCGGCAGACAGTAGTACAGTATTTTTCAAAATCATTCATACCAATGCGACAATACCAGTGCGACAAAATTATTCATACCTATATTACAAAATCATTCATACCAATATTACAAAATTATTCATACCAAATACAAGTTAAATATACAGCATAACATGGAAACTACTTTAGTTTTGTCCGTTTCGACCGTTGGTTGGAAGACAGAAATGAATGTAATAGCAATCAGCAAGATATAAAATATCTGATTACTGAAAACTATTAAAGTGGTGTGAAACATGATGCCATTTGGTATGAATATTTTGAAATATTGGTTGAATAATCTTTCGCACTGGTATGAATTTGAATTATTGCTATGAATAATTTTGAAAAAGATTGTATTAAGCAGCGAGCAAAAGCCGCATTAGAAAATACAGTGAAAATGACAGTGTTCAAATTATTCCCAGTGCGAAAAATTATCCAAACCAATAATTAAAAGTTTCGTTCACACAATTTTTCAAACCAAATGACGAAATGTTTCACACCAACTTTTTGAAGTCAATCACATAATTTATATTTCGACGCTTGCTTAGATTCTTGGAGTCTTGCAATAAACTGTTTAAACGGGCAAAACTAAACTAGTGTTCTTTTATGCAGTATATTAAAACTTGTATTTGGGATGAATAATTTTGAAATTGGGTTGAATAATTTTGAAATAATTTTGTCGCATCGGTATAAATAATTTTGTCACATTGGTATGAATAATTTTGAAAAATACTGTTTCCAAGATTTCTAAAATTCGACCACTTCGCACAATCTCAAACTAAATGGCATAATGTTTTACAACAACTATTAGAATTTAGTAATCTGAAATCTAAATCTATAGAGTGCTTCGTATGCACTACATTTTGGAGTCTTCCAGTCAAGAGTCAACCAGACGAAACTGAACTAATTTGTATATTATCCATATAAAAACTTTGGGTTGAATAACTTTGTTGCACTGTACTAGAAAAACAGTGTTTGAATTTAGAGTTTAGAAAATTATAGTGTTTGAAAATTCTAGTGTTCAGAAACAGCGTTTAGAATTTACAGGATTTTGTAAATTATTCGAACAGCGCGCAAAAATATTCCAAGGTTTTTTAAATTTCAACCTCTTCGCACAATCTCAAACCAAATGGCACACTAACTCATTGAAATGCAATATTCTGAAATCTAAATCTTAGAATTGCTTCAAATTCACTACATTCGGAAGTCAACGGTCAAAATGGACAGAAGTAGTTTTGATCCTTTATAACAATTTGTATTTGTTTGAAAGAATTGCAAATGGTTATGAAACGTTTGAAATATTCGTTTGAACCATTCTATTTTCCTGGTTCGAAACATTTTGCGCATTGGTTGAATAATTGTGTTGCGCTGTTGAATAATTGTGTTGCGCTGTTGAAGAATTGTGTTGCGCTGTTGAATAATTTTGTCGCGCTGTTCAATAATTTTGTCGCACTGTACCACTAGAAAATTATACAAACTAATTCATAGTTCGGTAATCCTACAAGTTGATGTCTAGATAACAGAAAACCATTTCCTCAATTTTGACTTCATTGGAAGTTCTAAATTTCTACATACGAGACTATCGTAGGTTTAATTTCAGAATATTGAAAAGCTGGTGTGACATGGCATTCACAGTGTTTTCAAAATTATTCATACCAGCGCGAAAAAATATTCACCATATTTCAAAATTATTCACCTCAAAATTATTCACCATACAGTCTTTTTCAAAATTATTCATACTAATGCGACAAAATTATTCATACCAATACTTCAAAATTATTCATACCAGTGCGACAAATTATTCATACCAAATGGAATAATGTTTCACACCAACTTTTAATAGTTTTCAGTAATCAGATATTTTATATCTTGCAGATTGCTATTACATTCTATTCTTAGAGTCTTCTAATTAACGGTTGAAACGGATAAACTAAAGTAGTTTCCATGTTATGCTGTTTATTAAAACTTGTACTTGGTATGAATAATTTTGTAATATTGGTATGAATAATTTTGTCGCACTGGTATGAATAATTTTTTCGCATTGGTATGAATAATTTTGAAAAATACTGTATTTCAAAATTATTCACCTCAAAAGTATTCACCATATTTCAAAATTATCAAACCAAATACAAATTTTAATTTACAGGATAATATGGAAACTACTTTGCTTTTGTCCATTTCGACCTTTGATTAGTAGTATACATAAGTAATCGTCCAAGTTTAAAATTTCTGATTGGTGAATTTTATTGAAATTGGTGTGAAGCATTTCGTCATTTGGTTTGAAATATTGTGCGAAGTGGTTGAATAATTTTGAAAACACTGTACTTTGAAAGACTGCGAAGTTTGATTATTTGAAACTTTTTTCTTGGTTAACATTTCGCGCGCTGCTGATACTTTCGTATATTCTATTTCTACTACTTTTCTATTCTTCAACTTACTAGTGCTACTTATTTTTGACTTCTGGTTAGTTATAGTCCTAGCGTTATTTCTAATAATACTACTTTTCTACTGCAACAATTATTAGTTCTATTATGTTCACTTCTAGATCTGGGATTAATCCACTACACCTCTGTTGAACTCCTTTGAAAATTGTAGATGACCGGGGCTAGAAGCCCGAAGCTACATCACCGAAGCTACATCACCGGAACTACAACTCTGACACTATAAAAAACAATCTCGAATAATTATTAAAACATTAAGTTAACTAGGAATTTCCATCTAGGTAAAAAATACATGAATATGGCTATGTTGTTGAATTGAAGAACAGTCTTTTTCAAACTTATTCATACCAGTGCGATAAAACTATTCATACCAATATTTCGAAATCATTCACCAGTGCGACAAAATTTTTCACCAGTGCGACAAAAGTATTCATACCAATATTTCAAAATATTCAAACCAAATATAAATTTTAATATACAGCTACATGGAAACTACTTAAGATATATCCGTTTGTACGTGGACTTGAAAACTCCAAGAATGGTATGTACATACAATAGTCCAAATATAAAATATCTATTAACTGAAATCTATTAAAAGTTGGTGTGAAACATTATGCCAGTTGAATAATTTTGTCGCACTGGTATCAACAATTTTGAAAAAGACTATCGCACTTTAACTTTCGTGGATGTTTTCATAATCTGTAGACTAACCCCAGATTACCTGCATATAAAGCCACGTCAACCCTCGCTCTGATTCTACTTGTTGCTAAAACTCCACTATTCCCTATTCTGCATCTTTTTCATTCTTTCCATTTTCTTTTCTGATCTTCCCAATTTCTTGTTTATATTGTTTCCCATCGCTTCCTATTGCTTCCCCTCCCATGTCAGTTCCCATTGCCGCCAAATTCCTTGATCAAAAACTCCAGCTCTGGAATCAAAAAAAACCCCTTGTCTTGGGCATCTCCGGCCCTCAAGGTGCTGGAAAACTGTTCCTTGCCGAAAAACTCGTCCAGCATGTGGCGGAAAACCACCCTAATCTTCGCTGTGTGGGAGTGCTGATTGACGACTTCTATCTCACACACGCCGACCAGCAACGGGTGTCGGCTTCTGCACATGAGTCCGGCAACTTTGTGTTGGAAGGCCGTGGGTTACCTGGCACACACGACGTGGCGTTGGCGTTGGATGTCATGGACAAGTTGGTCCGGCGGGAACCGTGCCAAGTGCCAGTTTATGATAAGAGTGCATATGGCGGGACCGGTGACCGCATGGCCACAGATCACTGGGTCCAGGTGCCGGCGCCAGGAGTGGATGTGGTGATATTCGAGGGCTGGTTTACAGGCTTTGCAGCCATTGACGATACGGTGTTCCCCTCCGCCTACCTCTCCTGTGATCCTTCCGGGGAGGTGGCCCGCAGCTCCATGCACCACTTACAGGATATCAACCGGGACCTCCGGGCTTACGAGAAGCTCTGGCACTACTTCGACTACTTTGTGTATTTGCAGGTGCAGGACTTGAACCATATATACCGGTGGCGCCAGCAACAGGAAACAAACTTGAAGGCAACTTCGGGGCAAGGCATGACCGACCACCAGGTAACGGCGTTTGTACGCAGGTACATGCCCATGTACCACCTCTACTACTGGCGTATGTGCAGGCAAGGCATATTGGCAACTGGGTGCAATCTTGGGATTGAGATTGATGTGGATAGAGGTGTTGTTGAATGGAAGGAGGTGTGACTGCACATCACAGTACACCCAGCATTATATTATCCACACCACTTCCCACTACTTCTACACCACACCACTTCTACACCACACCACTTTATTATCCACTTCACCTTGGCGCTACAGCGGCTCTCTCATGAAATTAAAATTATGGTCTGACTCATAGCTTTTCAATACGATCTTGCCATTAATGGTTCCAGACATACATGGAAATAGCATTTCTGATGACCTCAATTGGCGTACCCGATTGATTATGGAACCTGCTGAAGTCAATACTTTCCAGACTTGTATCTTACAATGAAGATCTATGGCATTCTCGGGGATTCAAAGACATCTTTCTTGAAAATTGGCATTGTCAAATTTCAAATTTCATCAATAATCAAAGAGGAGATCTAGAAGGATAATTTAGTTTTTGAGCAAAATTATAAGTGAATATTACTGGGAAACATTATGGGATTAACAATAGCAGATGTCAAAATGATGATAAGAAGGCGCGCAAACTCAGAGAGTATGGAGTACAGTCTTTCAAAAATATTCACCAGTGCGGCAAAATTATTATCAATATTTCAAAATTTCAACCAGTGCGAAAAAATTATTATCCATATTTCAAAATTACAACCAGTGCGAAAAAAATATTATCAATCTTTCAAAATTTCAACCAGTGCGGCAAAATCATTATCAATATTTCAAAATTACAACCAGTGCGAAAATATTATTATCAATATTTCAAAATTACAACCAGTGCGAAAAAATTATTATCAATCTTTCAAAATTTCAACCAGTGCGGCAAAATTATTACCAATATTTCAAAATTATTCACCAGTGTGACAAATTATTCAAACCAAATGGCATAATGTTCACACCAACTTTTATAGAATTCAGTAATTAGATATTTTGTATCTTACTGATTCCTATTACATTCTATTCTTGGAGTCTTCTAATCAACGGTGGGAACGAACAAATTAAAGTAGTATTCATGTTATGCTGTGTATTAAAATTGTGTTTTGTTTGAATAATTTTGAAGAATTGGTTTGAATGATTTGAAATATTGGAATGAATAATTTGTCGCACTGGTGAATAATTCGAAAAATATTGTATTGACAGTGATAGAGGGAATTGGAATGCTTCTGAGACATCCACAGAGTGATCCACAGAGTGATCCACAGAGTGATCCACAGAGTGATCCACAGAGTGATCCACAGAGTGATCCACAGAATGATCTAATAGAGATGATCTAGAATCAAAAGATGATCTGAAACCAGAAGATGATCTGACCAGAAGAAGGAAACAAAAGAAATCCTGACCATTAGAGTATGATCCTGAACAACTAGAAGAGCTAGAAAAAGATGATTAAATAACCATGATGATCAAACAATCTGGATGATCTGCCAACTAGAAAAAGATCTGAAATCCAGAACATGATTTGAACAACCATTATGATCTGAATAATGGGAAGATGATAGAAAACCAGAAGATCATTTAGAGAAAAAAATCCCACAGATTATGATCTAGAAATCAAATATGATCTGGTAACAGGCGAAGATTTAACAGAATATGATCTAGACAACCAGAGGTAATCTGATGATGAGAAGATGTTCTGAACAACTAGAAAAGCATAAGATGATTTGAAACCCAGAAGATGATGTAGACAAAAGAAACCAACAGATGATGTAGACAAAAGAAACCAACAGATGATGTAGACAAAAGAAACCAACAGATGATGTAGACAAAAATGATCAGTTTGAAGAGCTGGTGACTACAGTGGATGTATGGCTCACAATTTTATATAAGGTGACAGTGACTGGTCTTTTCCTGACAGTAGATGCAGTCAGTGTAGTCTTCCACAGTAATGTTAGAAGCTTAAACTTGGCGCAGACCAGCTATAGAGGTTGTCTTTGGTCCCTGGTTTCTGCTTGGAACATTGTTCTGGTCTGTTTTTCTAAGGGAAATCCCAGGTTAGAAGAGATGGGGATGAATAGGAACAGACTAGAAAGACTAGAAAGACTAAGACTAGAAAGACTAGAAAGACTAAGACTAGAAAGACTAGAAAGACTAAGACTAGAAAGACCAGAAAGACTAGAAAGACTAAGACTAGAAAGACTAGAAAGACTAGAAAGACTACGAACAGAGCAACTGGGAATGCTGAGAATTTGAAATATTCAGTCTGCGCTAGTCTTGACCAGGCATAATGAACCTATTTAAACTAACACACATCGTAATATAAGGGCCATTAACCATAACTGTTTTAAGCAAATCTCAAGTATTATCTTTATCCAGTGCGACAAAATTCTCACCAATATTTCAAGATTCAAACCAAATACAAGTCTATATATACAAGATAACATGAACTAGTTCAGCTTTGTCACTTTTACTTTTGATTGGAGTCGCCAAATAAAATACAAGGCAATTCTCTAGATTAACATTTCAGAATATTGAATTCTAAAAAGGTTGATGTGAAACATTCGTTTGGTTTGAAAGGTTGTGCAAGGTGGTACGAATGTTTTTAGAAAATTGGTTTGAATCATTTTGTCGCGCTAGTTTGAAAATTTTGAAAAACACTGTAGCGCGAGAAAATATTCACCAATATTCAAAATATTCACCAATATTCAAAATATTCACCAATATTCAAAATATTCAAACCAGATAAAAATAAGAGATTACAAATTAAAAGTAATATTAATTTAAGATTCGAAATTTTGAAAAATTTAAAAAATTTAAAACTTAAAAAAATATACTTTTTTATTTTTTTATACATTATATTTTATTTAAATAAATATAGATAAAGTAATCAATATTTAAAATGTTTCGTACCACTTTGCACAACCTTTCAAACCAAAAGGCATAAAGTTTCACACCAATTCTATAGAATCAATATTTTGAATTAATATTTGGAGAATTGCTCATACTTTCTATTCTGAGTCTTCCAATCAAGGGTAGAACGAACAAAATAAAGTAGTCTTCATATTTTCTCTGAATTAAACTTGTACAGTGATTTTAAAATTATTCATACTAGTGCGACAAAATTATTCATACCAATATTTCAAAAATGTTCATACCAGCGCGCAAAATTATTCATACCAATATTTCAAAAATATTGAAACCAAATGGCATAATGTTTCACACCAACTTTAATAGAGATTAGTAAGCAGAAAATTTATTTGATCAGTTGCTTATATATTTTATTCTTGCAGTTTCCAATCAACGGTCGAAATGGGCAAAACTAAACTAGTTTCCATGTTATGCTGTATGTTAAAACTTGTATTTGGTATGAATAATTTGTCGCACTGGTATGAAAAATTATTCAAACCAAAGGGCATAATGTTTCACACCAACCTTTAATAGAATTCAGTAATTATATTTTATATCTGGAGGATTGCTCTTTTATACTATTCTTGGAGTCTTCCAATAAACGGTGGCAGCTGATACAACTAAATGAGTTTCCATGATATGCTGTATATTAAAACTTGTACTTGGTTTGAATAATTTGAAATATTGGATTGAATTTTGGAGTACAGTGATTTTCAAATTATTTATACCAGCGCTCAAAATTATTCATATTCGTGCGACAAAAGTATTCAAACCAAAACTTCATTATTCAAACCAAGACTTCATTATTCAAACCAAATACAAGTTTAATATACAGTATAACATGGAACTACTTTAGTTTTGTCGTTTGGCCATTGATTGGCAGACTCCCAGAATACTTTTATAAACAATCGTTAAGATATAATTGTTCTCATTACTAAAATCTATTAAAAATTGGTGTGAAACATTATATTTGGTTTGAATAATTCAAATTATTCAAACAGTGCGACAAAATTATTCATACTAGTGCGACAAAATTATTCATACCAATATTACAAAATTATTCATACCAAGTACAAGTTTTAATATACAGTATAACATGGAAACTACTTTAGTTTTGTCCGTTTAGCCGTTAATTGGAAGACTCTAGGAATGGTATATAAGAGCAATCTCCCAATATAAATTTTCTGATTACTGAATTCTATTAAAAGTTGGTAGGAAAAATTTTCCATTTGGTATGAATAATTTGTCGCACTGGTATGAATAATTTTGAAATATTGGTATGAATAATTTTATCGCACTGGTTTGAATAATTTTGAAAAATACTGTATTGGTATGTTAATTTTGTCGCACTGTTTGAATATTTGAATTATTGGTTTGATATTTCGTCGCAGTTTGAATAATTTTCAAATACACTGACTGCTGATTGACTACCGCTTGACTTGTGCTGCCAGTCGCTTCCAGCTATTAATAAATAGTCACAAGATGAAATGCTGGATCCTCTAGAACTGGCAGGACATCGTGTTTAGTGGTTCCTGTATATACTGGTGTGAATGTATTCATATGTCAGATCCATCTATCATGGCCATTGTACAGGTCAGGGTGGCACCAGTACTATATCACTTTAGGCACTACTTCTTATTTCAAATACCGAAACTGGTCCAACGATGTCCACCATTGAGGGACTTTAATGGGTTGTTGATCAGATCACCTGTTGCCATATTAGTAGATTCAAATTCAGCATGGCAGAAGAAGTACGTTTATTGTTGAGGACTGGCTCTGCCATTTAACAGTGCCAGATTTCTACTGAATTGATATATTATTGAACCATTCATTGAAGTTAAGAAATCAATGGACTGGTAGATTGACAAACACAGAGAACCACAGAGAACCACAGAGAACCTCTAGAACCTGACAGAACCTCTAGAACCTGACAGAACCTCACAACTAGTGCTGACCAGGCCTTGGATAACCCCAATGCCCCTAGTCTTCCCAGTAATTTATATCCACTGTAACACGTCGTTCTAAACCTGATAATCCTCAGGATAGAAAATCAAGCGCTCCACGCCTGACTCAGTCAATATCACCATTCTGATCACTCCTCCTGACAGTCCATCCCATTTAATGGCTTCGGCAAGCGCCGACTTGATAAACTGTACACACTCGTCTTTCTCCATTTCGGGGCGGAAGTTCTTATCACACCAGCCATAGATGAACGTAGACCCAGACCCGGCAATTGCATACTCTTGCTCATGCATTGAGCCGCCAATGGGAATCGAGTACACAGAGCCCTTGTTTTTCTGGTCGTATCCGGCACAGATGATGCCCGCCGTCAAGGCGTCTTTGTTATTATAACAGAGTTCTTGGAAAATGGACGCAGCCACCTTGGTGGGCGGCGTCTGACCCGCAGGTAACTGGATAGAGTACATTTGCAAATGGTATTTGACAATATCTGCCACAGCCTGCGTATCGGCCGCCGACCCTGAGCGGCAACAGTAGATGGTATCGTGGATCTGGGTTAACTTGTCCAGGACTCTGTTGGCGATGTAGGTTCCGGTGGTTGTGCGGGAGTCTGCGCCGAGAATGACGCCGTGTTTGAATTTGACGGCCATGATGGACGTGCCGAGCGAAACCTCGCCTTTTTTGAGGTGGTTGATGTCCACTGTGATTCCGTTCATTGGTGTTGGTGAGTAGAACCGACGCCACTGGTGCGCACTGGATGGAGTGGCGGTCATGTGGGGATCACGTGCGTGGTCACGTGATTGTTTATGATCACGTGACCTGAACCTTGACCAATAAATCCCATGAAACACTGCTGAATTAAATGCTATGCTTTAATATGTATCCGGTATATAAGTAATTGTTCTCTTTAAGAAACAATTGTGATGGATTCCAGAAGAGGCCGTAGATTTACCTCGAGAGTTCCGGCATATACTTGGCAGCAAGGCATGATGATAGAGTGTTTCAAAACCCCTTCAAAGCAGCGCGGAAAATGTTTGAACCAGGACAGAATGGTTGAAACCATAACTAAAAGTTTCAATATTCTTTCAAACCAAATACAAGTTGTTGTACAGGAAGCTTTTTTAATTTTTTTGACCATTGACTCCGAAATGCAGATGATGTAATTCTTCAGATTTAATTTTCTGAAAATAGAATTTTTATGAATTTGTGTGGAACTATATGCCATTTGTATGAAGATTATGCGAAGTGGTAGAAAATTTAAATCAGTGCAAAATTATTTAAATCAGTGCAAATTATTTAAGTCAGTGCAGAATTATTTAAATCAGTGCGAAATTAATTAAATCAGTGTAAAATTAATTAAATCTGTGCAAATTATTCAAACCAGTGCAAATTATTTAAATCAGTGTAAATTATTCAGACCAGTGCAAATTATTCAAACCAGTGCAAATTATTCAAACCAGTGCAAATTATTCAAACCAGTTTAAAAAACTTATTCAAACCAATATTTCAAATCACACCAGATACAAGTTTAATTTACAGCATAACATGAAAACTAGTTCATTTTCTCGTTTCGACATTTGTTTGGAAGACTTCAAGAATAGTCTATATACGTCATCGTCCAGTAATAAAATTTCTTATTACTGAATTCTAAAAGTTGGTGTGAACATTTCGTCATTTGGTTTGAAAAATTGTGCGAAGTGGTACGAAAATTTTGAAATATTGCATAATTTTGTCGCACTGGTTTGAAAAATTTTGAAAAATACTGTAGAAAATTATCAAACCAAATACAAGTTTTTATATACAAGATAACATGAACTAGTTTAGTTTTGTCGCTTTTGACCGTTGATTAGAAGACTCCAAATGAGTGAGTACGAGGAAATTCTGTAGATGAAGATTTTAGTATTGAATTCTAAAAAGTTGGTGTGACAGATTTCGTCATTTGGTTTGAAGAATTGTGCGAAGTGGTGAAACTTTGAGAATTGGTATGAATTTTTGAAAATACTGTATGAATAATTTGTACTATATGAATAATTTGTACTGTATGAATAATTTGAATAATTCTATATTATTGACCCTGACCAGACTTCCTGAACTTGATCTCTCGTATTCACTTGTAAAACTTTAAAATGGAATGACTTGTTTTTTCCTCTACTTTGACGAAAGATATTTTCTTAAGCCGTTGTATAGACGACATTTTCATTGAATTTAGACAAAGTTTTTAAGCTTATGGTCTAATGTGAATAATCAGCTAATTTTCGAAGTTCTCGACATAATTTACCTTTAATGGTTGTATATTTGAATTATCCGTACACATTAATCGTACACATTAATCATACACTATTCACACCCGTACACCAAACAACTATTTTCACACCCGTACACCAAACAATTATATTCACACCCGTACACCATGCTACCTCAGCACCCCTCCACATTGTGACAATTTCCGCCCTCGGAACTCCATCAATTTAACCTCCACTACCGCCAAATACCCCACAAAAGTTTCACGGTATAGACCCCGCTTTTACGTGTGTAAGTGGTCTGCAAGTCCTCTCGTCTAGACCCCGGAGTTGCGGTTTATGTGCAGGAGCCCACATTTAAAGTGTCAAAGTATACATCCGTACCTCCCCTGAACATGCCGTTGCTCCTACAACCACCTCAAAAGCTATTAATTACATAAGGGTACTGTATACGGGCGACTCATGAGTAGAGCACCTTACTCTTTCCCAATTAGGTAATCGGATTCGGATCGGACTTCCCAATCGGGTCGGACTGGCCCCACCGTGAAATCGCCCACGCCAAACTCGCATCAACCGGTGTGTTCTATTCCGGGGCTCGTTCTCCAACTCCAGTTCCGAGCTATGCCGGGGACTTGATATCCGGGGCGATCTTCCTTACACAAGGTCCTGCAGACAGCCCGCGCCCTCACTTCTTAACCGCCCTTACCACTATATATAATACGACTACTCTTGTACGAGGAAACTATTCCATTATTATTGGGTACTGTCATACTAGGAAGTGTACTATTACTGACTCTGTTATTAGTGACTGCTATTAGTGACTACTCAGAGACTACTCAGAGACTACCCCTGCTATTATTGACTATTACTGTCTATTCCAACAGACTCAGTTACTGCATTACTGTCTATTCCAATTGACTCAGTTACTGCATTACTGTCTATTCTAACAGACTCAGTTACTGCATTACTGTCTATTCCAACTGACTCAGTTACTGCATTACTGTCTATTCTAACAGACTCAGTTACTGCATTACTGTCTATTCTAACTCACTCAGTTACTGCTATTACCATATGAAGCTCCTGATTCTTCTATACGCCCTTGGTGCAGTGGCGGCTAGTCTAGACCTCGGACTCTCGGCAGAACAACTTCATCATGTGCAAGGTGACCCGGCTGTCTCTCATATTGTGGACTTTGAAATCGCCCAGGGTGAATTTATGGCGCCTCCAAATACACTTGGCTCATTGCAAATAGCACTCTTCGCTTCCGTGGCCCCCATCACGTGCTCCCGCTTCTTGGAAAATGCTCAGAACCACTACCAGAATTCAATCTTCCATCGAATCGTCCAGGACTTTGTGGTGCAAGGGGGTGGCATGAAAATGGTGGGCCAGGGTGAATTGGATAATATTGCTTTTGAGCGCTTTGACGATGAGAACTTTATACTAACTCACAACAAGCTAGGCCGCTTGTCCATGGCCAACTCCGGCCCGAACTCCAATGGCTGTCAGTTCTTCATCACCACTGGACCGCAGGCGCTGCATTTGGATGGCAAGCACGTGGTTTTTGGTCAGGTGGTGTCTGGATTTAAAGTGTTGCAAGCCATGAACACTATTGATGTACAGGACTCTTATCCAAAGACCCCTGTATACATTCTGAAGATTTCTGTGGTGGACATGACTCTGTATTCTGTGCAGGAGATAGATTCTGTGTCGCTGGGCTACTTGTTCTTGATGTTTTTCTGTGTGTTTGCCATGGTATTATATGCATTCCACCGCTATACTTCTCGCCGACTGTTTATTGATTTAGCCAGTTTCAAAATGTGATATGCTGATTATGGGACTGGAGCCGATCCATAAGGCATCATGACTGCTTATTGGGTCACGTGATTTACATTCTCCTGCATGTATATCACGTGATTTAATTCTCCTGTATATATCACGTGACTCCCTTCGTGGCCATATCGTCCGCACCATCTACACCCTTCTACAATCTTAATCAATCATGTCCAACTACCCTATAGTGGAGGTGAAGAATCTCCCATACGATGCATCAACGCAGCTGCTCCATGATTTGTTCTCCTCGTTTGGAAAAGTCCACCAGCTCCGAATCTCCGACGGCCTGGCGCCGCAGGGCACGTGTTTTGTGGTGTACACCACCATGGAGAGTGCACACAAGGCCGCTAAGGAGCTCAACGGCATCAATTTTCACAACAGATACCTAGTGGCCAAAATCTTCCTTCCTCAATAGTCATTTATTTCTTAATGGACAAATCCACAAGAGTCAAGGCATAGTAGCTCAAGAATCCCACAAACACAAACGCAGAAATCTTGGCCACCTTGGCCCAGTAGCTTTGTGCCGAGTATTTATACTTGACGTAAACTTTTGTGTCGGACAATTGATCAACGAGGTTGGTAAAGTGAAGCGTGACTTTCACGTGACCTTCGCTAACATCGAGGTAACTTCTTTCTGAACCCAAATGCGCATCCTGTGATGCCACAATAGCGCCTGCACTGATAAAATCTGCATTTTCTGGCAAATAGAACGAAATAGACACGTCATCATAATAGATGTCTTTCAAAGAGCTCAACAATGGAAACTGCGCCACATAAGTGTCTTCTTCGTCATTCATTCTGTGCACAAGTGACTCCAATTTGTTTGACCAACCCATGGTAAAGTTGTACTTCCAACCGCCAAAAAGAGGGTAACGAGGGCGTAAAACAAGGTGGTTTTGTATGATTTCGTGAGTGGTCACCATTCCAACTTTATCATTAAAGTAGTAATCGGTAAAAGGAGCTTTGGAATCGATAGGGAACTGCAACTGAGAAAGGGCAAAATGTTCCGTCATCATTTCGTAACGTCCCAACATCCAGTCACCACGGGAATAGGTTGACTTCAATTCAGCACCATTATTCATAATCTCATAGTAGTCCTCAGTTTGAACAACGTCAATGTCCGATGCAGGCAACCAAAAGGCTCTTTCCAAACGCACGGCTCGGGTAATGGGCCGGTTGTGGTCATACAAGAGACCCGAGGGGAACACGGAGTATGCAGGAACGGACTTTTGAATAGGGCCATAAGTAAGAACTTCAGCGTCCTGTTCCACACGTGGCGTCAATTTCGGCAAATTGGGCGTGGAAACTTCATCCACGGACAGCAATTCCATTTCTTGACCCCAGGAGAGGCCTGTGAAGGTCAAGGAGTACTCGTTGGTGGAGTAAGGTGAGAAGCAAAACTTGTTGAAACGAAGCAACAATTTCTGGGCATCACCCAAGTTAAGTTTCGAAGGATAGGGCACAATGGTATTGGTATACGCATATGAGACCTTGAACTCAATCAGGCTTCCTGGAGCAATTGGGTAGGGAAAGTCGATGGTGTACACGCCCGGTTGCACCTGCACCGGCAGCATTTTGAAGTCATTGTCGGAGATGGTCGCCGTGACAAACGAAACGTTTTTGATGGCGTCGAAGCCGTCATTCACGGTGAACACGTATTTCTGTTGCGGAGCAGGAGAGGTGTTTTTGGCCTCAATCAAGTCTTGCTCCTTCACGTAGGCCCGCAAGAGGTCCACGGAACGGTAGTAACGGGTGTTTTCCCAGAGCGACGAGTCAATGGACACGGCTGAAACGGCGGCAAAAACTGCCACCCATAGGCACACAAGACGGTAAAGCATAGGGATGAAGAGGAGGTGCTGGCGTTTAAAGAACGAGCGAGGGTGCGCGGCCAGTCACGTGTGCGCACTGCTGTCAAGAAAAGAGAATGCTGATATAGAATTGACTGAGAGACCAAGAGAGAGTGAGGAGAAAGAGAGAATGTAAGAATGAGATGAAAGAATGAGATGAAAGAATGAGATGAAAGAATGAGATGAAAGAATGAAAGAGTGAAGTGAAAAAGAAAGAATGAGATGAAAGAATGAAAGAATGATATGAAAGAATGAGATGAAAGAATGTACATATCGTATCGGAACTCTAGCATCACTACCAAATATCAAGTCCCTATTAATATGAGACTTGCAAGAACTACAGTGTTTTTATTCAAACTAGCGCGAAAATCATTTAAACTAGCGCGAAAATTATTCCTAGCGCGAAAAATGTTCAATCCAATATTTCAAAAGATTCAATTCAATATTTCAAAAGATTCAATTCAAGATTTCAAAAGATCCAACCAATATTTCAAAAGATCTAACCAATATTTTAAAGGTTCCCCTTCACACATTCTCCAAACCAAATACAGTTGTTTTTTGAAGGATAGTGGGAAATCATTCAGTTCCTTCCTTTTGACTGTTGAAGTCTAAATGTAAATATAAGGCAACTTTCAGATTAAGATTTAAATATTGACTTCTAAAAGTTGTTATTCATTTGGGTATATGATGCGAAGTGGTACAAAACTTTTGAAAGTGTTTTCAAAAATATTCAACTAGTGCGACAATTATTCAAAGTAATATTTCAAATTATTCAAACTAGTGCGACAATTATTCATAGTAATATTTCAAATTATTCAAACTAGTGCGACAATTATTTAAACCAGTATTTCTAATTATTCAAACCAAATGCCATGAGTTTTAATAGAATTCAATATTCTGAAATCTAAGATCTGAAGATTGCCTCATATATTTTAGGGGTCAGTTTCTATGTTATGTATATTAAAACTTGTATTTGGTTTGAATAATTTTAAAATATTGGTATGAATAATTTTGAAAGATTGGTATGAATAATTTTGAAAGATTGGTATGAATAATTTTGAAAGATTGGTATGATTAATTTAATTATCAAACCAGTTTTCAAATTATCAAACCAGTTTTCAAATTATCAAACCAATCCTCAAAAACTTTCGTGCCACTTCGCACAATCTTTCAAACCAAATCACGAAATGTGTCACACCAACTGTTTTAAAATTTAATTTTTGAAATCTTGAATCTGGTAAATTGCCTCGTATATATATCTGGAATTAAGGATCAAAAGAGCCAAAATTGACTAGTTTCCATGATATCTCGTATATACAAACTTGTATTGGGTTTGAATAATTTTGTCGCACTAGTTTGAATAATTTTGAAAAATACTGTATTTCAAAATTTTCGCACCACTACGCACAATCTTTCAAACCAAATGGCATAACGTTTCACACCAACTTTTAGAATTTAGTAATTAAAAATTTTATAACTGAATGATTGCTTATATACTATTCTTGGAGTCTTCTAATCAACGGTCGAAAGGACAAAACCAAAGTAGTTTCCATATTATTCTGTAAATTAAAAATTGTATTTGGTTTGAATAATATCGAAGTATTAATTGAATATTGTCGCACTGGTACAGTATTTTTCAAAATTATTCAAACCAGTGCGAAAAAATTATTCATACCAATATTACAAAATTTTTCATACCAGTGCAACAAGTTTTCATACCAAATAGCATAATGTTTCACACCAACTTTTAATGAATTCAGTAATCAAAAATTTTATATGTGGACGATTGCTCATTCATAATATTCTTGGATTTTTTCAATCAAGCTTCAAAAGCGACAAAACTAAAGTAGTTTCCTTGTCATCTTGTGTATAAGAACTTGTATTTGGTTTGAATAATTTTGAATATTGGTATGAATAATTTTGTCGCGCTCGTATGATTAATTTTAAACACTTTTTAATTATTTCGCACAATCTTTCACACGACATAATGATTCACGCCAACTTTGTAAAATTCAATATTCTGAAATTTTAAATGTGGAGAATTGCTTTATATGCACCTAATTCGGGGTCTTGTAGTACCAATTCAGGGTCAAAAGGGGAAAACTGAAAAATAATGTTATTCTATATATAATAATTTGTATTTGGTTTCATTAATTTGTATTTGGTTTCAATAATATTGTATGAATAATTTTGTCGCACTAGTTTGAATATTTTGAAAAACACTTTCAACTATTTCGCACAATCTTTCAAACCAAATGACGAAATGTTTCATGCCAACTTCTAGAAATCAAATTTAATCCAGAAAATTGTCTCATATACTTTTAGAAGTCTTCCAATCAAGGAAAATGAACAAATTAAAGTAGTTTCCATGTTATCTTGTATAGAACAACTTGTATTGGTTATAAGATTTTGCTAGTGAAACTTTTAAATAGTTGAATATTTTTCGCACTGGTTAACTTTTAAATAGTTGAATAATTTTCGCACTGGTCAACTTTTAAATACAGTGCATTTCAAAATTATTCATACCAATATTTCAAAATTATTGAAACTAGTGTGACAAAATTATTCATACCAATATTTCAAAATTATTAAACTAGTGTGACAAAATTATTCATACCATGTGGCATAATGTTAATACCAACTTTTAATAGAATTAATAATCAGAAATTTTATATCTGGAAGATTACTCTTGTATACTATTCTTGGAGTCTCTAAATCAGCGGTCGAAGCGGACAAAACTAAAGTAGTTTCCATGTTTTGTTGTATATTAAAAGTTGTACACTATTTCTCAAAATTATTCATACCAATGCGATAAAAGTATTCATACCAATATTTCAAAATTATTCAAACCAAATGTCATGATGTTTCACACCAACTTTTAATAGAATTCAATAAGTTGAATTCTAAAATCTGAAGATTGCCTCATATATATATTTGGGGGTAAGTTTCCATTTTATGCTGTATATTAAAACTTGTATTTGGTTTGAATATTTTTGAAATATTAGTATGAATAATTTTGTAGCATTGGTATGAATAATTTTGAAAAATACTGTATTTGGTATGAAAAATTTTGAAAAATACTGTACTTGGTATGAATAATTTTGAAATATTGGTATGAATAATTTTGTCGCACTGGTATGAATAATTTTGAAAAAGACTGTAGTTGAATATTTTCGCACTGCTTTGATACTTTTGAAAAATACTTTACTCTCAGCTTAAGATTATAAGCGCACTACCCATATGATAATATTTCTACGCTGTGGAGACTGAATTAGTATTTGTTAAAATATCTTTTCGATTTGACCAATCTGCTGAGTCCAGGTAGATGAGATAATCATCAGTGTCTATCACCGCCCACAACCGCCCACCGTCTACCACCCCACCATCTATCAGTGCTTCCATCACCTATGCTGGTTTATCTACTCTACTCACGGTGTAACAGTTACGAAACCATATCAACATCGGCCTATTAAACAAAGTGTCTTCAAATCATCAACAAATAAAACTAAACATTTAAGATATTTCTACCACTAGTGAGTCTTTCTCTACTGCTAAGAAACTGTAAACGCTACTCACTCTGGTACATCCCCAAATTACTTCTAAGAATTAGTGTATTTTCAAAGTAGCATATCAAATTTCAACCAAGAAATAGGATTCATCCTGAAATCTCCACAGTCTTCAAAATGGAATACTGTTTCAACTTTCATTGGATTTCAATATCCTGAATCTTACTACTTTTAGGTCTTCAATCCAGGGAAAATTACAAACTGAACTGGGTTCTTGGTATCCTGTATATAACCTATTAAGAAACATTTTCAATTTACCAATTTGTTATTTGTTTTCTTGGTTTGAATTATGAACCATTCTGTTTTTTGGGTTTGAACATTTGCGCGCTTTGAATACATTGTACTGATAAAAACACAGAATTCGGCTATTTACAGATCCTCAAGGAACTTACCTAAATTTTACTATTCACCAAGAATCTTTACACAAAAAGTATCCAATATCATTCGAGATTGGGGCCTTGGTGTTGGTCGTTTTTGGCCTGGGGTAGCGGGATGTACGGGTGTTTCGCAGCCACCTTGGCTGGAACCCTTCCATGTGCAGGCGCCCACAAAACTCCAAAGTGTATCAAAGACATAAGAGTATCTTGAAGAATTGTTTTTTTAGGGAGTGGATTTGGCACGATTGCGATTCTTTTGAATTGACATATATCAGTATCATTTTCTTATAGATATAAGAGAAGGAAGTTACATGGAGAGGTGGAGTAGTTAAATAAGAGGGTACATTAATTCTTGACCTACTTTAGATAATGATCTAAGTATCATTATCAGTTATAGGTTGATGATCAGATGACACCATTACGAGGTTTCACTGTACTCAGCTTTGTGAACTACCAGTGTAAAATTATAAACCAGTAAATTATTAAACCAGCGCGCAAAATTATTCATACCAAAAGGCATAATGTTCACACCAACTTTTAATAGTTTTCAGTAATCAGATATTTATATCTTGCTGATAGCTATTACATTCTATTCTTAGAGTCTTCCAATCAGCGGTCGAAACAGACAAAACTAAAATAGTTTCCATGTTATGCTTTAAATTAAAACTTGTACTTGGTATGAATATATATAATATTGGTATGAACCATTGTCGCATTGGTATGAATAATTTTGAAAAATACTGTGTAAAATTATTAAAGCGCACTAGTAAAATTATAAACCAGTGCAAAAGTTTTAAACCAGCGCGCAAAATTATAAAACTCAAAATTATAAACCAGTGTAAAATTTTTAAACCAGCGCGCAAAAGTGTGAAGATACTTCCTCTAAATCATACTCAATATCCGGTAAAGGTAAATCCTCATCGAGGATCCAACCCTTGTAGGAGTCATTGCCATCTGGTAGAA
>VATE01000359.1:0-11312 GCA_008065195.1 Metschnikowia amazonensis | reverse complement strand
AATCTATTAAAAGTTAGTAGGAAACATTTTCCATTTGGTATGAATAATTTTGTAATATTGGTATGAATAATTTTGAAATATTGGTATGAATAATTTTGCGCGCTGGTATGAATAATTTTGAAAAACAGTGTAACATGGTATAATCTTTCACACCACTTTTAATAGATTTCAGTAATTAAATATTTTATAAATGAACGATAAATATACTATTCTTGGAGTCGTAAATCAACAGCCAAACGGACAAAACTAAACCAGTTTTCATGTTAGGCTATATATAAACTTGTATTTGTTTGAATAATTTGGAATGTTGGTTTGATAATTTTGTCGCACTGGTGAAAAAAATTGGTCGCACTGGTGAAAAAAATTGGTTGCACTGGAATTAATAATTTATCGCACTGGAATTAATAATTTATCGCACTGGAATTAATAATTTATCGCACTGGAATTAACAATTTATCGCACTGGAATTAATAATTTATCGCACTGGTATGAATAATTTTGAAAAACACTGTAAAGTCATAAAAAGTGTTGTTCAGTAAGTGGTGTGTAATTAGTAACGTTACATTCCTCTTCCCTTTTAATATTCAACTTGGATTCTAGATCTTTATGCAGATAATATGAATTAAGGAGTGGCTCCTGTGATTGTTCAGGCCAGTCATTATACTGCATGCTTGTGCGGTGTGGAAGGCCTGGAACTGTTGTATGAGATATGCAGGCATTACTCTTACACTTGTCTTAACATTGTATGACGATCATCCATTTCCTTTCATTACCCTTAGATTTCACCTATAGAGCTGAGTATTTTTGAGTGACCTTCATGATAGTAATGTTTTTTAAATTTTTATTTTAATATTTCATATTTAATATTTTGATATATCGAAAATTTCTCTATTTTCATAAAATTCTTCCTTCCCTTCTCATAATCTACTTTTGATGTGTTCATGCAGAAATTTGTCCTGTATGCAGAATTTCTTACTGCAAGGGATGATAAATATCTTCTCTCTGACATATTGGCTCTCTTGGAGAAGTCTGTCAAGAAGCATTTAGTGTGTGGAAGTCAGGTACTTGATATGCAGACAAGAGAGGCGTATGTGCAGGATATATTTTTGTTAAAGCTCAATTCCAAGCTTGCGTGATTTACGCACGACCTACACACTGGTCTACTTGCTAATGGAACAAAGGAAACTCTGGCAAATACGGATGAAGGTGTTTGATATAAGAGGATATTGTCAATGTCAGAAAGTGTCATTTTATCTCATAGGAAGACTTTAGATGCCAGTTATAGTACCTGTACCTGTACCTCTCCTTCCATTCCTCTGTACCTCTCCTTCCATTCCTCTACCTCTCCTCTTAACTCCATATAAGATACATCCAAACTAATTCTAAAGTATTTTTATTCCACAAATCTGCCTTGGTATCACTCCGGAGGTACGGATGTTGGCCAGACTCCGAAGTATCCTCTACACCACTATTGAAGTACCAGCCACTACTTAGGACCATGTTCTTAAATTTTCTGTATATTAGTAAGACATAGTTGAAGTAGCTTTAGGAACAGCCAATCTAGACTATAAGGATAGTATACCTGCAACCTGAATAAAAGTTTGTACAATTTAGGATTTCAATTTAGTAATTTATTTAATACTAATAATTCGAATTGTTAGACTTTCTAATGTGCTATTTCTTCTAATGACTCCCATTTTTGAATTGTAGTAGTGCCTGGTGTACCCAGTCGCCAGAATTCCTTGTTAAAACTGAACAGATGTGTGAGAATGTAAATGTGACTTTATTCACAGCACAATTGTAAGCTGATAAAGTGATCACGATGACGGACTCATAGAAGTAATGGTTTTAATATCTCGATGTTTCCGAACCATTGGAAAAGAACCTGGGACCGAATTTAAAACGGGATGTACGGGTTTATGGTCGGATGTACGGGTGTGAGACTGATTTCTGACTGCTTTATTCTGGTCCAACTGGCGGTGTGTTCTAGAGTAGTGCATAGATGTATTTAATCATTACCATTTTGTAAAATTATTTTTTTTAGCGTGTACTTTGCAGTGTGCTGATTCACAAGTTTGTCAAATTTACGTTTAATGGACCATAATACTCGTTGTTTACCGATACAGTCATTCAACTTCTCAGAGTCAGTGCTATAATTCAATCAGTACCAAAGATTTACAGAACCTTTAGGCTTGTGTTTACTTAAACATACTTTAAAGGACAATTGTAGAGAGTCAGGATAGTGATTTTCAACAATACAGTGTTTTTCAAAATTTTTCAAACTAGTGCGACAAAATTGTTCATACCAAATACAAGTGCCTATATACAATATAACATAGAAACTAAATCAGTTTTGGCCCTTTTGACCGTTGATTTGAAGACTCCAAGTATATTATATATGAGACAATTCCCTAAATTAAGATTTCAGAATATTGAATTCTAAACAGTTGGTGTGACACATGTCGTCATTTGGTTTGAAAGATTGTGCGAAGTGGTAACTTTGAGAATTGGTATATTCAACCAGTGCGACAAAATATTCAACCAGTGCGACAAAATATTCAAACCAATTTCAAAAGTTTCGACCACTTCGCACAATCTTTCAAACCAATGGCATAATGTTCACACCAACTTTTTAGAATTCAAAATTCTGAAATCTTAAATTAGAGAATTGTCTCATATACACTCTACTTTGACTCTTCCAATCAACAGTCGAAACAGACAAAAGTAAAGTAGTTTCCATGTTACCCTGTAAAATATAGTTATATTTGGTTTAATATTTTTCCGCACTGGTTGATATTTTGTCGCACTAGTTGATATTTTGAAAAATACTATCAAAGTTTGGTACACCCCAACAACTTGTTCTCAGAAAACAAGAAACCAGTTCAGTCCCTCCGCTTAATTCTTGATTGGAGACTTCTAATGTAGTACATTAGGAAAACTTCCAGATTTAATTTTTGAACATTAAATTTCAATGAATTGGTGTGACATTATGGAATTTGGTTGAAAACTGCGAATGGGTGCGAAACTTTGAATTATTGGTTTGAACAGTTTCTTTGTTCGAAAATTTTCGCGCTGCTTTGAATACTTTTGAAAATAGTTGAATATTTTTGACTTGAAAACTACACAGCAAAACTATTTAACCACTGCGACAGTGTTTCGTACCTCTTAGTCTTCAAACCAAATACAAGTTCTTGTATACACCATAGCAAGAAACCAATTCAGTTTGTCAGTTTTACCCATGATTTTATATAGAAATTATGATGCAATTTTCCAGATTTAAATTCTGAACATCAAATTCTAATGAGTTGGTGTGACATTTTGCCATTTGGTTTAAAGGTTGCGAAACATTTTGAACCATAGTTTGAACCATTCTTTTTTCTTGTTCGAACATTTTGCGCACTGGTTCGATACTTTGAGAAACAAACAGCTCAGCTTGGATACGCACTAGAGATGTACTGCTCTACTCTACTCTACTGTAATACTCTACTCTACTCTACTGTAATACTCTACTCTACTCTACTGTAATACTCGACTGTAATACTCTACTATAATACTCTACTATAATACTCTACTATAATACTCTACTATAATACTCTACTATAATACTCTACTATAATACTCTACTATAATACTCTACACTTCTGCTCAATTACCAACTCTTATATGGTCCTATATATATACCTACTCCCCAGTCGTCCCAGTCATACTTCTCGTAAAAATTGACTAATCAAATACGATCCAAGGTTTGTCAAATTATCGTCTTCTCAAAATCACCGTGAATGATTGGAAACATCAGAAACCTGACCTCATGGTCGCACCCGTACACCACGCATCTCACTTCGCATCTTACACCTGATCTTTCTCCTGCTACCATACCATGAACTTCCGAACGCATCAATGGGTGTTTGTGCGGCTCCGAAGCGGCTCTGCATCCCGAAAGCGGACCAGAGCACCAAAGGCGTCTTCTCGGACTCAAAACCCCGCTGCTGACCGCTTCACTGCGTCCGAAATGCCCTTCCGCCAGAAGCACTACGAGCATCCCCCAAATTCCTCCAAAACTAGGGGAAATGCCCGCAAAAAAACCCACAACCAAGCTGCCAAGGTCTACTTTGACCCCTCCAACCTGTCGCTTGACTTCGAGAAACCAAACCACGTCATCTTGGACGAAATCCTTGCAAATTCAGAACACAGAACCCGGCTCCGCAGTCACGTGCCGGCGCTGGACTGGGAGCATCTACACGGGCTGAAACTCCAAGAGCTACAGAATACCACAAAGCAGTTGATCAGTGGTGCACGGGTTTCGTTGAAAAAGAACCTCACGCCGCTAGGGCTCGGCGATGTGGTACTTTTGGATCTTCATAGCACGGAACTCCACTTGGTTGCCGCTGAGCCACAGGGTTTGGCCTCCAGCATGTACACGTTTGTCAACTCCGAGGGCGAGATTTTGCAGGGCTCAAAACACATGGTGAAACTCCGGGTTCCTAGGGTGTTGTCACGTGACTCTATCAAATTATTGAACCTTGTTTCCTTGGAGCGCAAGCATCCTGGAATAGCGCCTGTGGGAATGCCTGAACAAGGCCGCAGCGGCAGCGAAAGCCGTGGTCTGCACGACTATAGTGCACCCGAAGTGCTGCCGGCTTCGGAGCATGACCTTGTGGTACTGCAGGCGCAGCCTCAGCTCTTGACCAACTCCAATGTTCTGACCTACATTGTCCCCGATAGTGCGCGCCAGACATTTCTGCGTTATTTGAGGCAGATCTCCATCGAGGCATTCCAGAAAATCACCACCTTCTCCAGCAAGCTCGACTATATGCACAACGTGCTCCAGTACGACCAGGGCAACAATCTTATCACGTCGGTGCAGACGCTTCTGGTGTTCGAGTTGTTCAAGTATGTCTGTGACTTTAAGTCCACTTTGAAGGTGATGGACAAAATGAAGGGGTCACGTGACGAGTACAAGGCTGTCAACCAGCACATCCGTTTCCCACCGGGGTCGGGCGTCTCCACAACGTGCGGGTTTTCGGGGCTTGCGTTGCCGGAAAACACGCGTGAAAACTTCTCCTCTTCCAGTCATAAGGTCAGCTCATATATTGCGTTCGTGATTGCGCTTCTGCGGTCCAGCCGCATGTGGAAGATCAACACGCAAATGTCGCTGAAGACTCCATTGAGCGTGGACATTTTGCCTGTGCATAAAGGCCAGGTTTTGAGCTCAACCATCGAGTTTTTGAAACAGCCAAACTCCATCCAAGAGTTTGCTGATGCATATGAACACTGTGTGCAGGACGGACATTTATTACCCTCCCGGTTTGAGCCTGTGGTGCAGATGCTCCGGGACTTTGTGGCCGAAAACATCGTCAATGACCCCTCCATGGAGAGTTTGGCCGGCAAGGTGGTGCGTGCCGTCGATGACCGGGTAGGGAAAAGACCTGGTCCTGCATACACCGCAGAGTACTCTAGGTCCCGTGCTTATGACATCATCATGGCCTTCAGCGACGAGGCGGAGACTAATCCTTCGTGCTGGAACGAGTCGTTGGGGTTGCCGGGGACCAGTACGTCACGTGACTCCGATTCATTTTCCGAGTATTTTCTGTACATGGACGAGGAGTTTCCTAACCGGGAGGTAATAATGCGGCAGATTGCTGCGAAAGAAAGAGAGAGTGCGCCAGGGGAATCGCGGTCTGAATTTCCAGAAGAATCGCGATCCAAACTTTTTTCAAATGAATCCAAACTTTCTTCAAATGAATCCAAAATTGCACCAGATGAATCCAAATTTTCCCCAGATGAATCAAAACTTTCTCCAGATGAATCCAAAATTTCCCCAGATGAATCAAAACTTTCTCCAGATGAATCAAAACTTTCTCCAGATGAATCAAAAATTTCTCCAGAAAATTTTGTATTTGCCCCAGTTGAATCAAAAGTTTCCCCAGCTACTGCAGTCCTTAATGATTTCTACACTGAAGATCCCGTGGCTCAATTCAGAAAATCGTTTGGCCGCACTCCTGTATACTGCATCGACCTGGCCACTGCCCACGAAATCGATGATGGTATCTCCATCCAAGAGCAAAACGATGCATACAAAATCACGGTCCACGTGGCCAACCCCACATCATACCTCAAACCCGACTCCATCTTGAGCCAAATTGCCTTCAAAAAAGGAGCCACGGTTTATATGCCTGAGGGCCCATCTATGATGCTTCCTCAGCTCATGTCCAGACTCTGTGGCCTAAATGGTACCGAAGAAAAAACACGCACCATTGCCATCCTGTACACCTTGGACAAAAAGAGTGTGGATGGCCATATTGATGGCGCCCGCCAAGGTCAACAGGGCGTGGATGATGACTTGGCCAAAAAGATATTGGACAATATAAAAGATACGGCTTGCATGCAGTTCTATCACGTGTCCAACTTCCCCAAAGGGTTTACGTATGAAAAAGTCAACGAGGTTCTTGAGCAAAACAAGGTCAAGTTCCAAGAAAATCGTTTGGAACCTGGATCCCACGAGGATAATCTTTTCAAATTGTTTCACATTTCCAGCATTTTGAAACACGCACGCGTGAAACTCGGCCAGGGTTTGGTTTTGAACGGAGAAAAGTCACGTGTTGCTGTGAGGCACGAGACCGGGGATCAAGAGTCCCGATTCCAGAAAATCAAGCATGGCTGGGCCATTTCAGCCCCAAGAAAAGGTGCTCAGAAGACGCCAATCATCTCCATTATGCAGGAAGTCAATCAAAACAACGAGTCCAAATCGCAACAACTCGTTTCGGAGCACATGATCGGCGCCAACTATGCCGGGTCGCAGTATGCGATCCAGAATCAGATCCCGTTCATCCACCGAACGCAGGAATTGGACCTCTCGGAGCCCGCTCGAAACGAAATGATGCTCATCATGCAGCGGGTGTATGCAGGACAAGGTGAACTAAGCATAGAGGAAACTTCACAGATTCTCTCGGTGATGACTTCAGCAAATTATGAGCTGGCACGGAAAAAACATGAGTCGTTGGGGCTCGAGGTGTACCTGAATTTGACGTCGCCATTGCGGCGGTACATCGATATGGTGAACCACTGGAACGTCCAAGCACATGTGCAGGAGCCCAAGGGCCAATACCGGCAGGCGGGCGATTTGGATTTCATAGCCAATCGACTCCAGATCTGCGAGACCATCACAAAAAATGCAGTGCGAAAATCGGAAACATTCTGGACAGGGAAGTTTTTGGAGCGCTACTTTGCCATGGAGACCAAGCTTCCGGACCAAGATCGGATTCGCTTTGCTGTACTTCTTCGGAGCAATGCCAAAACCGGCGATGTCCGCGCGGAGTTAGTAGGTTTTGGGGCCATGCGGCTTAAGATAGTGCTGGACGAAAATGTCCGGCTGAAATTTGCGCTGGGCCAGTTCCGAATTGGCATGGTGTTGACGGATGTGCAGTTTCGCGTGGTCAAGTTGGACTGTATTGAAAATGACCTTACCATCCAATTGCAATGACCTGTATATAGTATCACAAAGATTCAACATAATCTTTAGTGGCTTGTCGCCGAGTGCATGTGTAGATGGAACAGCTAGGAAAGAGTATTGGTCTGGAGAATTTGTTGTACCTGCATATAAGCTTTTATGGGCACCTACGTCGAGACTTATGACAATTCTGACCGATGTGCCTTTAAATGAAGCCCACGATAACAATTAACAAGTTTCCAAGTTGTATGAATCATAGAAGGCTACTTGAATTTATAGAGTTTCTTTTTAGTTTAGCACGAGCTATATTTAGATTTAGCGTAGTAGCAGGAAAGTGACTAATGAAGGTTCTAGAAGTGGTACTGATACTTGAGAGATATGATTTTTTTGAATTTTCTATATTTCTACTTAATTGCAGGTATTTGGAAGATTTTTTCTGAAGTTGTCCATTTCTCCCATTTTTGGTAGTTTGAGAGAGAATTATGAAGTGGAAGATCAACTATGGTAAACTTAATCAACAATCATTTGTGAAATATTACTAACTAAATTTTCAAAAGTTCCTAACGAAGATTACACTAGCAAAATAAACAACCTAATTCAAGAGTCGTACACCTAACCAGTTGTACAGTGTTTTAAAATTATTCATACCAGTGCGACAAAATTATCCATACAGTATTTCAAAATTATTCATACAGTCTTTTTCAAAATTATTCATAGTGCGACAAAATTATTCATACCAATATTTCAAAATTTTTCATACCAGTGCGACAGAATTATTCGTACCAAATGGCATAATGTTTCACACCACTTTTAATAGTTTTCAGTAATCAGAAAATATATTTTTGGACGATTGCTTACATATAATCTTCTTGAAGTCTTCCAACCAACAGCCAAACGAACAAAAATAAAGTAGTCTCAATGTTATGCTGTATATTTAAACTTGTATTTGGTATGAATTATTTTGTAATATTGGTATGAATAATTTCGTCGCACTGGTATGAATAATTTCGTCGCATTGGTATAAATGATTTTGAATAATACTGATAAAAATATTCATACCAAAACAAGTTTTACTATACAGCATAACATGGAAACTAGTTTAGTTTTCCACCGTTGATTAGAATACTGCAAGAATAGTGTATATAAGCAACTGTACAAATAAAATTTCTTATTACTGAATTCCATTAAAGTTGGTGTGAAACATTATGCTATTTGGTTTGAATACTTTTGAATTATTGGTATGAATAATTTTGCGCGCTGGTATGAATAATTTTGAAAAACAATGTACCAATGCAACAAAATTTTTCATACCGGTGCAACAAAATTTTTCATACCAATGCATTTTCACACCAACATTTAATAGATTTCAGAAAATAGATATTTTATATCTGCAGGATCGCTCTTATATAATATTTTTGGAGTCTTCTAATCAACGGTCTAAACGGGCAAAACTAAAGTAGTTTCCATATTATTCTATATAATAAAACTTGTATTTGGTTTGAATAATTTTGAAATATTGGTGTGAATAATTTTGTGGCACTGGTATGAATAATTTTGTCACATTGGTATGAATAATTTTGAAAAATACTGTACTAGCGCGACAAAATTATTCAAACAAATACAAGTTTAATTTAAAGGATAACATGAAAATCACTTTAGTTTTGTCCGTTGCGATCGTTGATTGGAAGATTCCAAGAATAGTATACAAGAGTAATCATCCAGAAAGAAAATATCTAATTTCTGAAAACCATTAAAAGTTGGTGTGAAACATTTTCCATTTGGTTTGAATAATTTTATCGCACTGGTTGAATAATTTTGAAATATTGGTTTGAATATCGCACTGGTTTGAATATTTTTGTTGCTATGAATAATATTGAAAGATACTGTATACAAGATAACAAGTAACCAGTTCAGTTTCCTCGTTATGACCCTTGATTCCAAATGTAGTACGTATGAGGCAATTCTAAGATTTCAGAAAAGTCAATTCTAATAAAGTTGGTGTGACACATTGTGCTAGTTGGTTTGAAAGATTATGGGAGGGGTGCGAAACCTTTGAATTATTAGTTTGAACTATTCATTTTTCTTGCGCGCTGCTTTGAATTGATTACTCAAAGTTTTACACACACTTTCAAACCAAAAGGCAACTTTCATTAAAATTCAATTCTTGAAATCTTACATCTAGAGGATTGCCTCAAATTTATTCACTTGAGAGTTTTTCAATCAGGGCAAAACAAACAGACAGAACTAGCTTCCATGTTATCTTGTGCATAACAACTTGCATTTGGTTTGATGAATGTGCGAATGGGTACGAAACTTTGAAATTGGTTTGAATAATTTTGTTAAATAATTTTGAAAAACAGTACTATTGAAAATTACTCAAGTTTCGCACCCACACACTTTCAAACCAAACGGCATAATGTTTCACACCAACTTTCACTATAATTCAATATTTGAGATCTTATATTAAGAGAACTGCCTCAAATTTAGTCATCTGATATTCTTCATACAAGGTTAAAACGACAGAACTGAACTGGTTTCTTATGCTGAACATCTTGTATTTGGTTTGAATGTGTGCGAATGGGTGCGAAACTTTTGAATTATGGTTTGAACTATTTAGTTTTCTTGGTTCGAACATTTTGCGCGCTGCTTTGAATACTCTTTAAGACACTGTAAGAATTGTCACTTTTATAAATGGAATACGGTCTAGACAACTCAGCTAGATCTAATAATCATTGATCACAGTAATATTAATTCATCAAAAAACTTTTGAAATAGGTCTACTGTATAGACTGTAGGGGTTTACAGGAACTCTCCAAGGCCCATCATGGCAGGTCACGTGCCAAGACCAACAGCCAACGTCAGGACCACAGATTTCACCATTGTCAATATTATGACACAAGGAGCCGTAATTAAGTCTAATTCGAAGCAAACATTTCCAAGTCTTTCAGAGTTAATGAAGCGAATCCATCCAAGATATCAATACTAAAGCAGTGACGTTCAGTCAAAGCCTTTGTGAATGATTGATCAAAAAATCCATATATGGAAAGGAACAAAGGCTTTGGATTGTTTTGGGAGTTCTAGATTTCTGTGCTAGGTTTCGGTGCCAGGTTTTTGGACGCTACAAATTTTTTTACTGAAAGTGGTGACTTTTCAAAGTCAACGTGAAGATCTTTCGCACTCATACACTGTTTTTCAAAATTATTCATACCAATATTTCAAATTTATTCCAACCAAATGGCATAATGTTTCACACCAACTTTAATGGAATTTAGTAATCAGAAATTTTTTTTGGTCAGTTGCTTATATACACTATTCTTGCAGTCTTCCAATCAACGGTCAAAAGGGCCAAAACTGATTTAGTTTCTATGTTATATTGTATATAGGCACTTGTATTTGGTATGAATATTTTTGTCGCACTGGTATGAATTTTTTTGTTGCATTGGTATGAATTTTTTTGTTGCATTGGTATGAATAATTTTGAAAAATACTGTATTGCCTAGTGTTCTAAAGTATTAACCACACTCTAAGCCATTTTTCTATACAGTTAATGACATATGGTGTGATTGACTAGTACTGAGAAAATCAAATTCATTTGGAAATATTCATGAAACTAGTCAATTGGGCGAAAAGATTTAGGGTACCATATTCATCAGATACTATTCATGAGATATTTATCAGAGACAACAGTGCGAACAATTCTTCGAACCAATAATTAAAGTTTCGTACCCCTTCGCACATTCATTCAAACCAAATATGTATGACAACAAGTGTTAGATTCTTTAGTAACGTCTTTTACCTATCAGGTGTGTATTCGTTGATGGATTCCCAATAAGTGGGAATCTAGGTAATTATATAGTCCAAGGGC